>QFDT01000172.1:0-15949 GCA_003315915.1 Macrolepiota dolichaula | reverse complement strand
TCAACACGGCACATCAGAAGAAGGAGTATGAAACGAAAGCGTCCAGGGGCCTATGAAGAGCCAATCAAAGCCTGGCCTACCTAATCATAATGTCCGAGACACAAGAACCAACCTCAAGCGAATGTAAGGATCACCCCGCGTAGCTAAGGGCGTCGTCATCGGAAAGGGAGACATCATCATCCCCCAGCTCCACATCAGCCTCCTCCCGCGAAGTCGAAGGGACAGGACGCGTGCGACGGGGCACACGAGTGGGGGGCACCACGGACTTTTGACGGTCCTCGGAAGCCCGGGCATAACGACCGCGGATCCAGGTGCGATCGTATCGATGGCGCCAGAAGGGGCACCGCTTATCATCCGCAGCATGCTTGGCGCCGCAGTTGACACAGGAACTGACGTGGGGACAAGCCACATCAGATGGGGTGGGGGGAATAGGGGGCTTGGCCTTGGGGTTGCCTTTACAGCAGCCAGCCAGCGTCCGATGAGAGTCCTTGTGGTGAGGACCTGAGCAGATGGGGCAGACAGCCGTGGGCCGTCTGCAGGCGGAGGAAGGGTGGCCCCATTTCCAGCAGCGTTGACACTGGGGGGTGCCGGTATGCGACTTGGCGCCGCGGATATGACACGTTGCTCCATTAAGAAGCACGTGCCGGTTGATGACGGAGGAAGCGCGGGTACCACGCTGAGAATCTACAAGGTCGATCCAGAGGGTGGCTGAATCGGCCCGGGCGGAGTTGCGAACAAAGCGCATGTGCGCCACGTGGTCAAGGTTGATAACCGAGGAAGACAATTCTGTCCTCAACTCGGCCAGGGTGGGGGGGAAAGTCTGTCCAGACTTGTAGAAGGGGACGTCGACAATCTTGATAAAAGATTTCGACGCGGAGAGGGAGAGGGAAGCTCCGGGGAGCTTGGGAACAAGAGCGGCGGTGAGTGTGTCAAGCTCAGCGTCGGAAGGGACAGCAGACGTCAAACAGGAGACGCCGAAAGAAGTGAAGGAAGCCGCGTCAACGCGAAGCGAAGATTTGGCACGTGTGAGGGAGCTGTTGCAGATGCGCAGCAGCTGTGGGAAAGACAAGCCGGCCTTGGACATGGCGGCATTGTCGGCGGAGATATGGAATTGGCGCCTCGAGGGGCCGCGCGTAGCATAGTAGGGTCGCCTATCGGGGCGCCTACCAGAGACGGGAGGTTGGTTCTGAGCTGGGGCTACCCGGGGCTCAGGGCCAGTAGAAGGGCGAGGGGGGGCAGGAGGTGGAGCCGCAGCCGCAGCGTATGAGCGTCTGACACGAGGAGTGCCAGTGATGGGTTCCTCCGGACAAAAAGACTTCGGCCGGACAGTCTGGGTAGTAGCCTCCCGATGGTTGGACGCAGGGCCAGAGAGGGGGGAGGGCAGGAATTGACGTAGCACTGAGAGGAAGGGCTCAATGCTAGTCTGGAATTTGACGAGGGCCTCGGGGGATAGCCCAATAAGGGCGCCTTTGAAGCCGTCAAGAAGGGGTTCGCCGCATATCTCGATTGCAAATGCATCGAGGTCGAAGATGTCGTCGTCCTCGTCCTGGGCAGGTGCCGGGGGCTTGACCGTGCGGTCGGAGGAGGAGGGGGAGGAGTCGCTCATAACCACCTCAGGGGTATGGGCAGGAGGAGGAGGGGTGGCTGGTTGAGGACCCAAGCCGATAGGACCAGCAAGAGGTTCGTCGCCCCAGCTGGTGTAAACCGTGTCATCGACGATATTCGTCATGTTAATGGACGCCAGTTCTCGTTGGACGACGAGGCGGGCGGCTTCAGGGAGTGCGTACAACTGTTTCGCACGGATGATGCCCTTGACACGATCATCTTGATTGATCGCGTCGAGGAAGAGACGAGTGATTTCAGAGAGCTGGGGGCTCTCGTCAGCGGCAGGCGTATGCTTAGATCGCGATTTCCGAGGCATAGCGTATATTCTCAACAATGTCCACACCAATGTCCCAAAAGGGAAGGTAGTGGTTCAAGGTCAAGAAGGGATGTCCAGACTCAGTATCAGAACACTTTTTCCGCCCTGACGATTAACATCGTCTCCGACACACTCCGCGCTGCATACCACACATCCTCGTCCTCCGCCTCCACCGCTCGCTTCTCTGGGGTCCACCCAGGTGGGAAGAATCCCAACTGGAGGAACCAAAAGGGGAAAGGTCCCCAGAACCAGAACCAGAATCAGAACCAGTCCCAGCCGCAAGGCCAGCGTAATCCGCAGGGACAGGGTCAGAGTTTGGGACCTGGACCAAAGAACCCCCAGCCCAACCAGCCGTCCTCCAATCAGGAGGAAGAGAAGAAGAAGAAGTCTCGTCGTGGTGGGAAGAAGAAGAAGGCCGCGATCACCGCGGCCCAGCAGGCCTCGGCCTCCGGGTCATCCGACCCGTTCGTCCAACCACCCGGCTCCGGACTCGCAATCGCCAACCAGGCGACACACAACCCCCCGCCTGGTCCATCCACCTTCACATCTGGTTTTGCCCTCGCCTGCTCAGCCGAGCACTCCGCTTCCCCCACTGCCCGCACGTTGCTCGCTCGTATGAGCGAGACAGAATCTCTTTCGGTCCCCCAGGACCTCGCTATGTCAGCGACTGACGTTGCATGGGAAACCCCCGCGCAATCTAAGAGATCTGCCACCGCCCTGCAGCGTGCGCAGCGTCATGCCCAAATCGGGTACAAGAAGAGGTTGTCAGAGAAGTTCCCCCGCGCTTCCTCCGTGGAGTGGGAACAGAGTGGGTTCAAAGACCCCTTCTGGCAGAGGACCACCCCGTGTCCTCCCTCTCCCTTGATCTTCTCCTCCGTCAACAACATGGAGGTAGATGACGACGCCGTCTCTCTCGGGACGCCTTACGGAAGCGATTCATACTTGTACGTACCTTCCTTTTTGCATTGTTCCCTCACTCACAATTGTTCCCAGACTCCCCCCATCCCCACGCGAGCCCGCGAGGATGTGATGAGCGAGGTTGAGGGCTGGATTTTTAAATTGAACAATTATGATAGTTATATGTCTACTGTCGATCGTGCTGGGGCTAGCTCCCCAATAAACATGTTTTCTGCACTTGTATCGAGCGTGACTGAGGAGAATACAAAACCATCTGCGAGATGTGAAGAGAGCGATTGCATAGACTGCAATGCTTTAATAACTTATGCACAGGGACCACCTGCTGTATGGACATTGGACTCAGGTGCTTCAATGCACTTTACGCCCCACATGAGCGATTTCGTCCAATTCGAAGAAGGGAACTTCGGAACAGTCGGCACCGCGGGAAATACCGCGCCTCTTCCTATTAAGGGTCGAGGGACTGTGATCATACAGCACCACTTGCACTTAAAACCAAAAATAACCCGCTTGTGGCCCGTCTACTATGTACCAGGATTTTGGAATAGACTTCTTTCGATCGGCACCTTCCTTAAGGCGGGTCTTCGATCAGAAGCTAACTTAAATGGAACTAGACTCGTTACACCACGAGGCAATTCATGGATGTTCACTAAACCGGCGAAACACAATGTATCCTTGCATCACATCCACTCACGCATTCTCTACAATCATGCGGTGGGCAAATCCGTGACATTAGAAGCCTCATCCTTTGATCTATGGCATCATTGCCTCGGGCATCCTTCCGATCAAGTCCTTCTGAAGGCCTGAGAGAATTCATTCGGCATACCACCGATTGATACCATGATGAAACACTTATGCGAAGGTTGCGCCCTTGGAAAAATGCACCAGAAGCGCTTTCCGCTTCAGGAGCCTAAGGCGCGCAAATACCTGGAGGTTGTACATACCGACCTCATGGAATTCCCAACGACCTCCTACCACAAATTCAAGTGGGTCGTCACGTTCCTCAACGAGTACTCTGCCCATGCCGTCATTGTTCTCTTATGCTCAAAAGCGGAAACGCTGACTGCTTTCAAGCAGTTCATGGAAATGATAAGAGCGGAACAAGCCGGGTATAGGATCCAGCGTCTTCACTCCGATAATGGAGGGGAGTTCACGTCGAATACATTTGAGGAATTCCTATTGCTACATGGTATCAAACACACAACGTCTGCACCCCACGTGCATCAACAGAACAGTCAAGCGGAGCGCTTCAACCAGATGCTCTGAGAAAAGGCCGAGGCTATGTGTCTATTCGCAAACCTCACTCCCTCATACTGGGAGTTCGCAGTTCGCACTGCCGCCTTTTTGTACAACCGTACTCCCGTTCGACGTCTCAAGTGGAAGACCCCATATGAAGTCTATACTGGCATAAAGCCAGATATGCAACGAACGAAAATATTTGGATGTGGAGCATATGTATTTATTCCCCCCAAGATGCGCAAGGATAAACAAAGTCCGCACTTGGAGCCGATGATCTTTGTCGGATATGATGGTGATGGCGTCAACTATATATTTATCCGCCTCCATCAAGGGAATGCGATCTTTAGATCGCCCACAGCCATTTTCGACGAGAGTTGGTATCCTCGTAAGCCCATAGATCCAACTAGACGTAACGAGGCGATAGAGAGAGGATCAATTCCTCCACCTGATCCCCCTGCCCCTGGCAGTGGCAATGCTCCGCCACCTCCTCCCTCAAACTTCGGACCGGGAGCTCCACCAGCTCCACCTCCACCGCCTTCGGGATCGAGTGCTCCACCTGCACCTTCCCAGGGTCAACCGCCACGTGGCCGCCGTGTCACAGTGCATATCCCTTCCACTTCCAGAAGTGCTTCTCCAGCACCAAAGGAAGAATCAAGAAGCCCAACACCGTTGGACTACGCCCCTGTTCCCGATTCGACCTCCCAACCCAAGGTCAGGCCATCAAATCGGCCTGCTTCTCCAGCAATGCCGGAACAGGAAAGACCACTGTTCACACAGGGGAGGACTCCTTCACCGGAGCCTGTGCGCCGATCCACGCGCCCGAAGCGAGTACCGCTTCGCCCCGATAACGTCTATGGTGATAGGGCTCACCCAGTCGAAACTCTACGCGGATACGATCGCGGAGAGTGGGTTCCTCCGCAAGAACGAGCTGTACGGTCGCGCGCTAATTACTGGCGTGATAATCGACCTCCCGCACAAAATATGCCTGACAATGAGGCAGGTGCACGTCTGCGTCAAATGCGCCACAACTTTAACGAGCGCGAAACAACGGGAAATCCCGTATTTGACACATGGCAGACTGATGAACCAGCGGATCAAATGGATGAAGATCCGATAGCTCAACTTGCGAAAGAAGGGGGAGTAAAATTTATCAACTATTTAATTGCACAGGCGAATTCCGCCGAGGTTAAAAATAATATTCCGAAGCAGCATTGAGATTTAGCGAAATTAACCGCTGAAGAACGTGCTAAGTGGGATAGCGCCGAGAATGATGAAATGAAGGCGCTTAAAGATCGACAAGTATACGAGCTGGTCGATCTCCCAAAGGGGAGAAGAGCGATTAAAAATTGCTGGGTTTATACCGCCAAGTCCGACGGCAGATACCGGGCTAGGCTAGTGGCGAAAGGATTCTCACAAATCAAGGGCGTCGATTTCGACGAACTATTCTCACCAGTTGTCCGATACGAGTCCACGCGTATACTACTCGCGTTAGCGGCTCTAGAAGATTGGGATATAGAAGGTCTAGACGTGAAGACCGCCTATCTATACGGACACCTCGACGAAAAAATATTTATGGAGCAGCCAGAAGGACACGTCATTCCTGGCCAAGAGAAAAAGGTGTGGAGGTTGCGCCGAGCATTATACGGCCTTAAGCAAGCCGGCTTATCCTGGTGGCGCGAAGTATCCGCATCAATGATAACCCTAGGATTTAAGCGATGCAAATCTGATGCCGGCGTATATATTTATGTTGATCCGAAGACTGGCAAGCTTGTCATTGCCATTGTCTACGTTGACGACGTGCTTTTTATGGGAAATGACTCCGCCCTTCTGAAGAAAAAGAAAGGAGAGTTCATGAAGCGATGGGATTGTAGGGAAACCTCAGGAACAGAGTTCCTTGGCATGACAATCCGTTGGGATCGAAAAAATTGCATGATCTATCTAGATCAACGGGATTACCTTGATAAGGTTTTAAAGAGGTTCAATATGATTGACGCAAAACCCGCGAAAACACCTCTCCCGGAAGGCTACCAAGCCGTTGCGAATCCCGGTGAGCCCGTTCCAGTGCTCCAAACCCGCTTCCAGCAGGTGATTGGCTCCTTGATGTACCTAATGATCGGCACGCGACCAGACATTGCGCATGCTGTGACACAATTATCAAGGCACGCTCACAACCCCAGTCAAGAACATCTTGACCGCGCGTATTACATAATGCGCTATCTCAGCGCAACGCGCCTTTACCGTATCACCATGAACAGAAAAGGGGGAGAAGGTATCATTGCCTTCAGTGACAGCGATTGGGGAGCTGATCCCAACACCAGACGGTCTCAGTCCGGTTACTTCGTATCAATTGCGCAATCCGCAGTGACGTGGGTTTCCAGGATGCAAAAGACTGTTGCGTTATCTTCTACGGAAGCCGAGTATATGGCACTCTCAGACGCGAGTCGCCAATTAGTCTGGATTAAGCAATTATTAGGCGAGCTTAATTTCAGCCTTCCACCTCTTCCTTTGCGCGGTGACAATATGGGGTCGCTATTCTTATCGCAAAACAAAGCAGTAGAGAAGCGGTCGAAGCACATCGACATACGCTATCACTACATAAGAGAAGTGGTTGAAAATAGGATGATCGAAACCGCACAAATCAAGGGAACCGAAAATCCCGCTGATCTCCTAACCAAAAATCTCGGTACGGTCAAGTTTAATTACTTCCGTGATAACTTCTATGGACTTGAGTTTGTCTCGTCCACTCGGCGCTGAGGAGCGCGGTATAAATACCTATAATATCTGCTTGAGCACAAAGGCGTCTCCGCACATGTGACTCTGAGCAAGGGGAGTGTTGACACGGTAACGCGTGACATGCTCTTCATCACATGACTTGTGATCTTGTTGTACGTCGACAATAAATCCTTGTCAAACACGATGCTGTGCGACAACCGCATGGACATCAATTATGCTTCTTTCTATTAATATATACAATAGAGTAGGAACGCATTGCTCTCGCACCTTGTCTGCATGTTGAGCGATGCGGATAGTTTACTTAGGGTAGATGTTTAGTCATTGGACAACTCATATGGTATATAAGGACTTCGTCCAGTATGCATAGAATATAACTTTCTCTCTACTTCTCATATCGCGCGTATACAACTCGCTCTAAACCTCAAGCCTTCAAGCTTTACTCAACAGCTCACTCTGTAAGTGCATGCGTTCTACCTCATAGTACACCGCTACGCAACGTTCTGCTGTTAACAGTACAGCCTTTTGGGGCCAAAGCCGACTGGGAGAACTCCTCCCAACATTGGTCAAGACACTTTAACAAGGATCACTCCCGAATCGTCGGGCAGTCCGAAATTCATCACGGAGTCAGTTAACATGGGTCCTACATCTACCAAAAACCAAAACAACTGCACGAGGACAAGACGGCATCCTGGTACTTGCACACCAACAAACTTCCTCAATCGTCGACCTTATTTTCATACCGAACACGGACAGGTGGAACATAGGAGAATTTTGACTAAAGGTCATCATTGAGTCGAGCATTGATATGATTTTCAGGCTGGGTATGCGTATGGACGCGTTTACGGCGAGTGTCCTTCCCTTGTACCTTCTTTTTTTCATGTCTCTTGTAGCTGAGATGTGACCGCATTTTTCCTAAGGTTTCAAACATCTCAACGCCGAGGCCAGCCCGCCGAGCACTCTGCACAAGACCAAGGGCCGAGAATAGCCGTTCTACCTCAGCAGCATGTGGGACTGCCGTATGAGCAAAATGGCCTAGATGACTCTAAGTAGAGGGCTTATTTGGGAATGATAGGCGGTGTGAATCAATATACTATCATGACCAATGCGCGAATCCATATATGGACAATGCTGGCTAACGAACGAATCCGTAAGTATATGGCCAATGAACGAAGCTGTATATGGCTAATGAACGAAGCTGTATGCGGCCGGTGAACGAAGACATACACCGCCAATGCAGGCTTTGCCACCGTGTTCCAGAGCTTGTGCATATTAAATGGGGACGTCTCTTTGTTCCCGATCACACGATGCTCGAGGCGGCTCAGCTCATTGAAATGTAGAGAAATCAAACCCCTTTGATGACACTTCTTGGAAACCACATAAGTGACGCATCTCACCACCACTAGCTGTGCCGGATAAATGCTGGTCCAATTCGAAGAGTATGAGCATCCCAATTCTTTCTGATCATTTGAAATTGACTAGATGCTAGGCAGATGCATTTTTCACCGCCACCTCAGGATTCCTTGAACTTTGGAGTGTCTCTGAAGGTCCGTTCGCCAGAATAAAGTGCGTGCGACTTTTTAATGACAATACGATATATAGTCAAACACGAATTCTGAGGGCTTGGGTATTAGGTCGCTCAACGCCTTGACGGCTCCAAGGGCATGGCGCGTTGAGCGGGGGGTGGATTGGATCAAATTTCTACATCTGGACCTGCTGTGGATGTTGTAATAGATGACAATGACAATGGTATATTATCCCTCATTTAATCCATTTGTTAACTAACAGATATCCATGGTGACTCAAAGCTAGAGGCAGAGTCGGTCATGAACGGTGCCGTGCATGCAAAGAAGGCCAAGGTAGCCATCCACTTGTCACTGCGGGACTATCTCCCGGCAGATGGCCCCTGGTATGTGGGTTGCTGAGGGTGAAGTCTCCCTTGCCGTCGCGCGTATGGTTTGGGCCTTCAATCTGGAGGGAATCCCAGGAGGAACCGTTGATTTGAAGGAATATAATGGACTCTCCGGTCGCTGGCCGGTGCCTTTCCGGTCAAGATGATTCCTTCTTGAGCTTTGATCAGCAATCAGAATTCTCTTGGTTGCGAATTTTGGCAGAATTCTAAATTATATGAGATAATCATACTCCCATGCTCCTCAAAGATAGATTACCCCTGTGACATGCTTAATGGGGTGACCTAGTGTTTTGATAACCACCGATAGTCGATGTTATAACAAACAGGATCTACAAGGCAACCTCATTTAAACGAGGCTCTCTATATGAATCAGACTATAGGCTCCAGATTAATCATAGTATGTTCAGCTCCTGTCACACGTTCCACGGGGCGTCAATTCGGCTGAGAGCCATGAATTTACACGGTGCCCGCCATCAGCTATTTGTCTTCTCACACAAGTTTGTTGGCGGAGGTAGTGAAATTTTATCAACGTTCACATAGAGGGGTAACCGAGAAGAAATAGACGTAAAGCTATTGTAGTGAGGTGACAAAACATGTCCCCTACTTTTTGATAGCTCGCAAACGCATGATGAGCTACTTGATACTTGTTATCCACAAGCTGATGCCATCTGTTTGTGAACCACGTCTAAGGAGGTTGACATGAATGATCAGGGAAGCGGGGCGATCGCGCGCGGCCATGGTTATGGTGTATGTGTCAGATTGATCAATGAGTGGCATCGTATACATTAGGTTGGACACACCCTTGCTAAGAATAACCAATTGTTCCACAACGAACTTTGATGACGTCTCACAATTCAAAGCATCGAATAACGGGTTGATGCGGCGTTCGAGATCCTCTACGAGTCGCTTCTGCGGGGGCTTGAGAGCGACGAACGATCGGGATTAATGATGCGTCATGTAGGGTAGCTTACAGGCGTTGTCTGCTCTAATTGCTCATTGGTAACTTGGTATGCTGGTAGAGCATAGAGTCGGGCATATGGCTACGATATTCAGGTGCTACACATGGGGTAAAACTTGATTAATACAAAAAGCATTGACTGATTATGGTTTGGGGCACGCACGATACTTTGGCGGAGGGAACTGAGCCTTCGCAGGTCCGGGAGTTGCTTCAGCAGGTGCTCCGAGGGCTATAGGGGGAATCACCGGTGCCCGGCGGTGGGGCACTGCTCGCAGGCAGCGGAGCATGTGTAGGTCCACTACCAGGCGGTGGGGCGTAAGGACCCGGTCATTGGGGTACAGGTGGCAGGGCATAGGGGCCTGGAACTTGACGGGGCATAATATCCTGACTGTTGAGCACCAGTGTCCGCCACAGGAAAGAGTCAGGAGTGAGCTTGGTTAATTGATAGATGAGCTCTGCTCGCCTGTCATCCGATATGACCGCGTGGGGTTGGGTCCTCGACTTCTGGTGTTTATGATGAAGCGTCTCTTGGGTTGATGAAGCACACAGCGCTGGCAGCGGTATTTTAGAATACGATAGATGGGATCAGATTTTGAATAGCTTCAGAGCCGTCATTGGTTCTGTTGTATTGATGAGTTGGGAATCGACAACTTGGTACCAAGTACTCACTGGACGAGACGACCACCTTTCATGCCCTAATTCCAAGGGTCAACCGACACCTCGCGCCTTCGGAGTGCTGGACCTGTTGCAGTCGAATGGAGATGGTGCTGGGGCAGGAACAAGAGAGAAAGTCAAGAGTTGAGCGCCAGGGGTGAATATTTCGCAACAAGGATGCTCACGTGATGATGTGACATCGATAGTGCCGTGACCTATGAGCAAAGCTTGGAGTCCCTTGTTTATCTTACATACCATACGATTCCTCTGAAATTGGTATCAGGCTACAAAAACAAGGTTTTTGCGGTGTTTCGGCGCGGTATTCAGCGTCATAGCACGGGTATGTACCGAGTATTTTCACGAAAACGTGTTGCTTATACAAAGTGTGAGTGCTTCGGATATATTTGAAACCGAAGGACGGTTGGCGGAATCAAGCAGGCCAAGAAACCCCACACGAGCGTAGATTACCTGCTCACTCTCGTAGGATCACAGGGCTTGAACCGCCTAGGCTGGAATCATCACATTTGATATACAGGATCATGGACGCCACCGCTTGGCGGCCTCTCTTGCGCGCTATAGGCGTTGGAAGAATCTTCGAAGTTGCCCTTTCGATCTCTCTGAGAGGTGCCGGGACTGCCATGAAACGGATTGAAGATGATCATTTGCCCTCAAGTATGAAAGATTTTCAGGGTAAGATGGTTAAATGAATGGGTTGCGGAACGAACCTGAAGTTCCCACGTTGCTTTTTTGCTCGAAACATGATAGATAAACAAGTTAATAACTTGGGGTAAATAAAACCCTAAGTTTCCTAAAACCGCTTCGAAGAGAATGTTGATGTTAGCGCAATATTGCTTGCCTTGACCTAAATTTACCTATGCTACTGTTGTGCCCATAGAGGAATTGGGTAGCACCTTGAGAGCCCCAAATACTCCTGTTATCCCACGAGTCGCTCAATGTATGCGCCTTCCGGCCCGCTAGAATTCCCTCCGCCAAGAGTTTCGAATGCGCCCAAATCCACCATGTGTTCAAATTCCTGACAAGTTTCCCGGAGCATTCGTGAACTCTTTATGATCGATGCGTGATTATTAATGAAAAAAACAGACTCATACCTTCGAAAGCACAGACCCAAACCCCATATCAGAACGTCTGTTGAATTGTGCTTGGTTAGATATTTTGATCCATTGTTCGATAGAATGGATCCTATGAGGGCGACGTGGTTTGAAGTTGGGGAAATTTGGGCGTCGTGCGAAGGATTCGTATTCTGTGTTTGACAAGGCGGCATGCATATGGAGAGGCCCAAAGTCGTTTCCAGGATCAGTTAAATGTAAATCGATTGAGGTTTCACTTACGACCGTATCTGAGGTATCCCGGTCTAAGGGCGGCTTGGGCTGGAACGTGACAGCTCATTCGGGAGCTAACTTTGACGGATGAGCCGACAAGACCAGGGTTGACGGACGCGTGTCCTGTAGCTAGCCATTCTGGTCTATCGACAAGTATTCCGCTAATAGTCGATAAGAGAGGGCGGCGGGGATGATGTAGGCAACCTAGTGTCTTGCCTGCGCGTGCCGAAGGTGATTGGGAGTTTTCTATGAGCTGAGTCATATACAAAACCAACTAAGAACTCACATGCAATGTCAGGAGTGATGACGATGATTTGGGTTTCAATGCGTTTGATCATTTGAGAGTCACCTGTGAGTTCAATATCCTTTCGCACTTTGCGCCCTCGAGCGCCAATGGCCTTCTCGGCAGGTAATTCATCCTCGTATACATCCTCTCCTTCGTCATCTGCACCTGAGTCGTGAATTTCATGACCTTCCCTAGGTCGGCGGCTACTAGGCAATCTGGCAGGGGGCATTGGTGGTTATGTTGGTTCTACTTTTACAGGGAGATAGCCAACGCAGACTTCACACCACAGTATGCATGGTCCGGGGTGGGTGATATCCGCAGCGGTGCGCGAGTTGACGGCTGTTCGCCGACTGCGACTGTCAATGACGGACGCATCAGCAACATAATGGAGACGCTGAATTCGAGCATTGCGACTTACAGACGGGCTTTCCGGATTAATGAGCGATACCTTTGGGTGGTGGGAAGCAGAGAACGTCCGACGAAGGAGGTGACTGTCAGATGTTAATGGTCGGATCTTAGGTAATCGGAATGTTTGGGCTCAGTTGGCCGCTACTGCCAATACATAAAGACTAGAATACTTGCCCAGTCAACACCTTAGACCGAACTTACTCAATATATTTGAGCCAAAATTCTCAGTTAATGAGCTCACGAGATATCTTGCACCTTGTACGTGCCTTACGGAATAGGTATTTATCTTGTCTTCACTTTTATGTAGCAACTCTATTTTTGTTCCAAAATCTTTAGGCCACTTGACTTTTGCTTTCATACTGAGGTTGTATGTACATGCCTCGATTTAAGGTTCTTACTGACGCATAGCCATCATCGGATGAGCAGGGGGCTTATGCTTATATACCTTTCGGCCTCCTCTAAACGGAGTAGTAATTACTAAATGCAAAACAAGTAGGGTCGTTGGTAAGTAAACTACGGTCCGTCCCCACTAGTCGCACCGTGGGCGACCCTCACCATTCAAGAAAACAAATCGAGGACTTGGGCCAGCCGGCATCGTCCCTTATTTCCCTTCCACTGCCATCGCAGTCCCCCTATGGAACAGCAGTCGCAGCAGGCAACGTCCACCTCGTAGGTTATCGCCATCCCCGGCAACCCCTAGGTACTCACGATCACTGTTGACAGTCAGACCCGCTCGCGCGTCACCGTTGTCTGTGCAGAGGTAAGTTAAGCCTCAACATATGCACTTTCTGCCTCATCCATACTCCCGCAACAGTGCAAGCGCCTCAAGCTCAAATGCGATCGCCACATTCCCTGCGGTAGTTGCACCAAGCGGAACACCGTCGCAAGATGCATATATTCGTCTGTGGCAGCCGAAAAAGTGGACCTGCATTCCCTCAATAATCGGCTAATGCAAGCTGAGGCT
This sequence comes from Macrolepiota dolichaula, assembly GCA_003315915.1. Taxonomy (NCBI): domain Eukaryota; kingdom Fungi; phylum Basidiomycota; class Agaricomycetes; order Agaricales; family Agaricaceae; genus Macrolepiota; species Macrolepiota dolichaula. The sequence goes on along the minus strand of QFDT01000172.1, from coordinate 2,622 downwards.
ATGTTGGCTCAAGTCACGGCGGGAACCTTTAAATCCACCTATCCTCCTGCCCAACTCCAGCACGCTTCCGGCGGGGGCTCCCTTGCTTTGGCAACCCCAGCGGCAAACACTACCCTCGACCGAGGTGCTCCCGTTCCGACTCACGACCATCGTAATTACCACCCCGCTGCCATAAAAACCCACATACATGATTCGCCATGCCCTCTTGCCCTTTCCTTGGACGAGCTCCGTTGCGCCTGGTTGGATTCTGTTGATCCTGGGTGCTATACTCGGTCGGCTCCAGGGTGTTTTGTTCCCCCAGTCGAGCTTGAGCCCTCTCCAGGAGGATTGTATCACCAGATGAGACTTTGTTCAAAGCCCAACCCCGGCACACATCCTCATGCTCGTCACCCCAACCCCCAGATCTACCTTCCATCCATGAGAGCCTATTACCCGGCTTCAACGCAGGGATCTTGTGGGTCTTCTCCTATCCCTTCAGTCACACCCGAAGTACTGGATCTTCTACCCATTACTCCAATATGTCTGCACTTTTTTGCTCGGGCCAAAATTGTACTCAGTCAGCGTCCTATTCCTTTGCCCGCAGGCTGGAGGATGTTTGAATACAAAGCTCTTGCCCTGTTGGATCGTTGTCCTGGCCCCGGATATTCTTCTGGCCCTGGTGATCCTATAGGTTCAAGTGATGGAGAATATGAAGCTGGGCATTCTGCGGCCATTCCAGAGAAGAAACAAGCAGGAGAAACTCTGCCTTTTTTGGCGCTCACGGCCGCAATCTTGGCCATTGGCGCTTCAGTTTCTCCTCCAGATGAGTTTGGTGCTGAGCCCAACACCAATGCTAGTTTTCTCTATGCCCTCTCTCAACAAGCACTCTCTGTTTGGGAGGCATCACCTTGCAGAAAGTCTGAGAAAGAATCTATTTCATTCTTAGTTGCTTGTCTTGCTGGGATTGGATACCTGCTACTTGTCACACCAGACAGTGTTGAATCAGAAGGACAAGAAGACAAGGACCTGACAGGTGGGAAACCTCGCGCGATTTTCCCATTGGTATGTTACTATTACTGAGATTGACAGTTTGAAGACCTCATGTTTCTGTCTCAGGTGGGAAAAATGGTTAACGTTGCCAGGGAAATCGGCCTTGGGAAAGAGAGAGCCTCTTGGCAGGAGGATGGGGCTGAGGTTCCATCCTACCCCCGACACGAAAGGCAACGTGCATTGGATGATTTCCGGCGAGCCATCTGGTGGGATGTGATGTTTTATGATCTGTAGGCCCTCAAAATTTCCGTCCAAATGTCCCCTCTGATTCTCCCATGTCAGATTTACCTCAGATGCCCTTGGTCATCCTTCGCTTATTCCTCTGTTGTTGTATTCTGCCAAGATTCCGGAGTTGACAAATAACATCTATGACCAGGGTGTTATAAAATATGTTATTGCACGTTGTCGGTATGTTGTTCCTTTTGTTGTCTTGCCAAAGGAATTGAACACACAATATCGCCTTTATTTACAGACTTACCCAACTTGCTCACCGTGTCAAACATCGACTATGTCACCCTGATTGCTGTTGCGGCTATACCTTTGACCAGGCTGCTGCACTTGAGGAGGATGTTCGAAGATGGAGCCGCGAGTCATTCCCTCAGGATGAGGACGACACGGATGATGACAAGAGACATAATTGGGAATTATCCATCACTGCACAACTTCTTGTGTTGAGAGTATATGTTCCGTTCCTAATTTCCGCGAGCTCTGCGGCACCCGGAAAGAAGCAAACGGGTGGGGCACCAAGTCCTGGAACGGTTTCTGGGAAGCCTGGGCTTGGCAATCAATTGCAAATTCAGGGTAGTGCGATGGCCCAAGCTGTACAATCGTGCCTTGGTGCAGCACAAACAATTTTGCGTCTGGGGAATAAGTTACATTTGTCACTTACCAAAGAACCCAGCAACAACTCTGCAACCGTTGGCCCAGTGTTCATGGATTTCTATCCCTTGGAGCGAATGGTTCTGGATGCTATTGTTATCACACAATCCTCGGCTACTGTGTCAGTTGTCAGTAAAGCAGAGCTAAGGAGAGGCATAGAGGTCATGGTTGAAAGGGAGCTTGCTCTCGGGACAGAGAGGTTAAAGATCTGGGATATGATGAAGCAACGAATTTCTGTAGCAGGAAAGTCACAAATCTCGACGCAAGGAATTGAGCTGGGTATGAAGCGCAAGTACGACCGGTTGGATGGCCCAGTACCTGCGGGTGGTTCCGACACCACACAGGGCAAGAAATTGGATGGTTCCGCGCCCAAGAATGCGAAGACGTCAGTGCCTAGGCATCCCGTGAATGGTATGAGATATCGAGAGGGTCAGATGACAGCGACAGATCTTCTACATCCTCAGAATGAGTATGGGAGTAGGTGGGATAACAAGAGGAGTGACACGTCAATGCCGAACCGGTCGGCTGATAGATTGAACAGTGGTCAAGTAAGTGTAAGTTTCGGTTAGATGCAACCAGAGTGGATGATATTGACCTGTTCTCTTGTACAGATGGATGGTTCCGCCCATTCACTCCAAGCTCACCAATATATGAGATCATACATCAGTTCACCAGCCGCCTACTCTGATCATTCAACATTGCAAGTGCAGCCGC
>QFDT01000171.1:21652-45818 GCA_003315915.1 Macrolepiota dolichaula | reverse complement strand
TGAAAGGAGCCGTGATACAAACTTGGGAACATAGTAGACTGGCCAAATACGGCTAATCTTCTTTTTCCCGTTCACATGATGCTGCACAACGACAGTATCTCAACCCTTAATGGGGAGCCTTTCGGATGCAGTTGTTACGAATCCATATTCAACCATTTGGTCTAACTGCATAAAGTCGTCTAAATATGGCGTGAAGTGCCATGAGGCACCAGAATCCAACAGCCATAGAGCATCCGTCCTGTTTCCATAGGACGCTTCCATTGCCATGCAGTCTGTGCAAGAGGCAATCTCACATTTCGGTATCTCAGGGACTTTACTTGATGCGGGGGGAACTTTATCATGTTCGGCCATTAAGGCCAGCGGAGAAGTACATGCATCATATTCTACATAGTTCATAAAGTCCGAAATCTCCGATATCACACTCTGGCGCTCTAGCTGCACATGGGCGGAGGAGAAGGCGTGCGTTCGCCCAGACTGAGAACATATGTTAGAAGAGCTACCTGATTGGGAAATGGGTGGTACGTACGTGTAAGAGTCGCTCCCATATGGAGTACCCAGCGAGACAGCGTCATCATCTAACTCCATAGGAGTGATGAGGGGCGAAGGAGGGCAAGGGGACGTCGACTGCCAGAAGGCGGTGTCAAACCCATCTTGGGGAGGCGAGGTGTCTCTCTCGAGCCTCTGTCCCATCCTCTTCACATAGCGCTTGACAGCGTGACGCTTGGCCTGCTGATAGGCTGTCTTTCCTTGCAGATGCCCTTCAGGCGGCATCTCCCATGCAGAGTCTGTTGAAGTACGACGGCGTATCGGTAGGCTCTAAGATGGGCCGGGGATAATGGCAGTGTATAAGGTGTAACTCGACAAGGTGTCAACCTTGTCGAGTCAAGACTATATAAGAAAAGATACAGGCGCACAGACCAACTACACAGTTTATGATCGGAAATTCCTGCGATAAGAAAACACAAAATAAATCCAAAATAAAATGAAAATCGAATATAACGCCGAGGCTGCCAAGATCCCCGAGATGCCCGAAACCGAACGGATTACCTCTTAACAGAGTTGGTCGCGGCAAACGCGGCCGGAGAGGATTCGGCCTCGCTCATTCGAGCAAGAAGGGTATGAGTTGAGGGGGGAGCGGAGTGTTCAGCAATCATGGCAAAGGCCGAAAAAGATACAGTCATGGCATTCGCGACCAGAGCGATCGAGCTATGTCCCGGCTGGACAAAAGGGTTGGCACCTGATGGTGCGCCTGGGCCGGTAGCTGCTGCTGCAGCGATCGCTGCCTTCTTCTTCCTTCCGCCGCGGCAGCTACGCTTCTTCTGATCCTCATTTTGACCAGACTGGTTATTCTGGGGCGGCTGCTGCTGGTTCTGCTGCTGCTGGGGTTGCGCCAGAGGGCACGGATTGTTGTTCCCCTGCTGCTGCGAGCGCGGCTGCCCTTGCTGCTGGTGGCCACCTCCAGAATTATTGTTATTACTGCCTCGTTGGCGGTTCCAGTTGGGGTTTTGTCTGTGATTACGGACCCCTGAGAAGCGGGCGGCGTTGGCATGCGCTTGTTGCGCATTGTCATATGCCTGTCGGACGGTGACAGTGACGATCCCTACATTGAGGGAGAGGACATTCTGGGAGTACTCGAAGGTTAACCGTTGTTTAACATGATCCCATGCTGGTGGGATCCACTGGATGAGCCAGCACGCTTGTACGGCTTTGTCAATGTCAAGATTGTTCGTGGATAACGCATTGATCTTGTTGACCCATGCAGCGATCTCTGTTGTGGGATCAGCCATGCCGGAGAACTGGAAGTCCTGCAGCCAAGCGATGTTCTGGAAGACGGAGGTGACTGTAAAGCCACCAAAGCGATTCCTGAGTGATTCCCATAGTTCTCGACTCGTGTCATAGGAGTGTCTTCTGATCTCCTTCCCGAGTTGCTGTGTGATTGCCGAAATGGCATTTCGATCAACCATGTCCCACTCGTTTTGAGTGGCGATCTGGGCTTGGGTAAGCGCAGCGCCAGCTGGGCGAGCAATGTTGCCGTTGGCATCAAGCACAGTGGGACGGGGATCGGAGTGGTGCGTGATGGTGCCGCGCATCACAGCTCCAAGGGTAACCATGCCTAAGTTTGGGCAGGTCATGGTGAAACGGTCGAGGTATCCTCCAATGTCATATTGCCACTCGTCGTAGTCGATGGCGCCATTGAGAATGGGGAGGTTAGCGATGACAGTTGAGGCCATTGTGATCTGCATAAAGCAAGGTTCGTAAGCGTTGAGTTGTGAGTGAATGAACGCTTTCAACGAGCTATGAACCGCCAGTGTCGTACGACCAAGGGTATGTTGAATTACGACGGCGATCGGTTGGTTCTAGTATGGACCGGGGATCAAAGCAGTGTATAAGGTGCAACACGACAAGGGAATCACCCTTGTCGCATCCAAACTATATAGCAAAATACATGGCGCACAGACCAACTGTACAGTTTATGATGGAAGTTCCCGCGACACGAAATCAACAAGAAATACAAAATAAGAACATACACGAATAGAACACCGAGCGTGCCGAGATCCCCGAGATGGCCGAAACCGAACGGATTAACTTCTAACACAATATCCCAAGTCCCATTGCCTTCCAGAGAGAAGACCTCAGTGCCACAAGCCTCATCCCAGAATTTGGCATCAGGAGCTGCCATGGCCATCCTGTAGGTCCTGGGATCTGCACCAGAGACACTGCCAGCAAATTCAACCTCAGAGTAGCCCATGTCTGATATAAAGAGTGCCAGGTCTGTTAAGACAGAAAAGTGACCACACCAGGGTTTGAACCTGGGACCTCCTGTTGGAGCCACAGTTGCTCTTACCACTGAGCTATATGGTCTGGTTACTGTAGGAACTAGTAGGTGATATATAACCTGTTTCACTAGGGATGGCCTTGACTGCCTACCACTGGCACACTGTAGGGGCTGGTGCACTAGGTGGTTTCTCTGGTCAGTTCAGTGGACCTAACCTGAAGAGTGACTTGTCCTATCATCACTCAACAGATGCCAAGTTCTGGAATGAGGCTTGTGGCACTGAGGTCTTCTCTCTGGAAGGCAATGGGACATGGGAGATTGTTGAGCTGCCCCCTGGCAAGAAGCTCATTGACTCTGGCTGGGTGTTCAAAGTCAAGAGGCATCCTGATGGCTCCATTGAGAGGTACAAGGCTAGGCTAGTGGCCAAGGGCTATTCTCAGAGACCTGGTTATGACTACACAGAGGTCTTTGTTAGAGTTGTTAACTTTTGTGACTGGTATATTGCCTATATAGAGGTAGTCACACTATCCCTGTAGTCACAGTCACCCTGGCGCACAGACCTGTTGAAAGAAGAGAGGATGACTAGAGAAAAAGCTCAGACACAGACACAGACACAGATGGAAGGAAGAAAGATGGAATTGATGGGAGCTGAGGCACTCCTTATATACCTAATTCACATGGTCTGTGCACTACTGAGCATGTGACTACTGATCATGTGACTACAGAGACTGGTCAGACTTTAACAAGACCATGTAGTTTTGGTATATAAGGAGTGGCCCAACTCCTCCAATAATTATTCTTTCCCCCCATCAGTGTCTGTGTCTTGTGTCTGTGTCTGAGTCTATTCTTCCTCTTTAAGCTTAGTTCTTTCAACAGGTTATGGGCCCCGCTTTTTGACCCTGATTACATCATACTACCCTGCCCCTCACCCTTGCTGTTGTCCCTGAATTACTCCATCTTTGTCCCTGCCTCTATCTTGCCTCCTTTAACTTGTTTTCCTCATATCTCCCTCAAATCTCCACCTATCTACTCCATCTTTCTTGCTGCCTACTATGTCTATCCCCACCATTGCTATCTCTATCCATGCCATTGTCCCTGTTCTCACAGACAACAACTGGGCTCAGTTCTCTCAATCTCTCAAGGCCTTCTTCCAGTCTGCTGGTGCTCTCATTCTCATTGATGGCACCTCCACCACTCCTAATGACACTCTGGACTATGCCCTATACCCCTTTATCTTTGCCAAAGTCCACCCTGATCTGTGGCACATCATCCAGGGCATCACTTCTGGGAAGAAAGCTTGGGAGAAGCTTAAGGGCCATTTTGAGAAGTCCACCATTGGTCATAGGATGCTGGTGTTGAAGTACAACGGCGTATCAGTAGGCTCTAAGATGGGCCAGGGATAATTGCAGTGTATAAGGTGTAACTTGACAAGGTGTCAACCTTGTCGAGTCAAGACTATATAGGAAAGATACAGGTGCACAGACCAACTATACAGTTCATGATTGGAAATTCCCGCGATATGAAAACACAAAATAAATCCAAAATAAAATGTAAATTGAATATAATGCCAAGGCTGCCAAGATCCCCGAGATGCCCAAAACCGAACGGATTACCTCTTAACATGGAGTTCCCCTGCTTTCAATTTCAACACTTTCTTGCTGCTTACTATGTCTATCCCCACTATTGCCATCTCCATCCATGCTATTGTTGAATTACGATTGCGCGTCTGTAAGTTCTAAGTGACCAGGGACCAAGACAATGTATAAGGTGCAACTCGACAAGGGGATCAACCCTTGTCAAGTCCAAACTATATAGTAAATACAATAGTGCACAGACCAACTATACAGTTACTGATAAGGTTTTCTCACAATATAAAAACTAAAAGAAAAGAAAATAGAAAAGATATTGAATAATACGCCAAGAAGGCCCAGATCCCCAAGATGACCGATACCATGTGGATTAACTTCTAACAGGTCTGTGCACCGTAGTTTTGTGTATATAGTCTGTACTCGACAAGGTTGACACCTTGTTGTGTTGTACCCCAATACTACACCTTTGTCCCCAGTCACCTAGAACCTTCAACAGGTTATCACCAGCGTCTTATTTTAACATGAAGGTGGGAGCAAAGACTGTTGAAATTAGAGAAGCAGGGGAACTCCAGAGGAGTCCTAACAGTCACCAGAGAAAAAAGTAGATTAACAGTGAGTAAGACACTGTAAGAGGTGTTAGGAGATGGTAAATCGTCATTTTCCCACTGTTGCTATTATTAGTTATCCTCCTTCTCACCATATGTCATGCTTTATCATCTCGTTCCCACGTCGTCTATTTGTGTATGATGGACTATTATTGGATTGAATATTCTTGTCTACTATGTATGTTGTATATAAGTAGTACCTCAACAGGGTAGTTCCCTGTCGAGTTAGACCTTTATACAACAAGGTTAACACATCCACCCTGGACACTCAGATCCACTGGACAGCAGTAGTGCTACACTCTTACACTCTCACTCGTTGATTTCAACAAGAGGATAAGAAGTACAAGAGAGAGAAGTAAGGTTTATATACAGGACAGGAAATTATCTAAGACTTTCCCATCCCACCATCACATGTATGTCACATGTATCATCACCTGACTGGAGTCACCTGACTAGGAGGAGCAACTCTTGTTGAAAGAACTAAGCTTAAAGAGGAAGAATAGACTCAGACACAGACACAAGACACAGACACTGATGGGGGGAAAGAATAATTATTGGGGGAGTTGAGCCACTCCTTATATACCAAAACTACTGTTGAATTACGACGCCGGCCGTAGCAAATCGAAGGTTCTAGAGTGGACCGGGGATAACGACGTTGTATAAGGTGCAACTCAACAAGGGGATCAACCCTTGTCAAGTCCAAACTATATAAGAAAACATACATGTGCACAGACCAACTATACAGTTCTTAATAAAGTTTTCTCACAATATAAAAACTAAAAGAAAACATAAAAGAAAAGATATTGAATAACAAACGCTGAGATGGCCGAGATCCCCAAGAAGCCCGATACCGCGCGGATTAACTTCTAACAACTACATGGTCTGTGCGCCAGGGTGACTGTGACTACAGGGATAGTGTGACTACCTCTATATAGGCAATATACCAGTCACAAAAGTTAACACTCCCACCTGTCCTGGTGAAGGACACAAAGAGAAACCCAAAGAAGAAAAAAGACAAGTAAGTACTCCCACCTAATCTAAACAGTGTCCAGTGAAGAGAAGAAAACTAAAGCATGTCCATACAATACCCAGACCAAAAGCAAGCCAGAAAGCACAAGTCCAATCAGATCAACATGGGAACAGAGGAGTAATGGGCAGAGTATGAATGAGAGAGTCTGGGAGATGGTGGAGGAGAGTTGGCAGGTGAACCAGGGGGAGATGACAGGAAATGATGAGCATGATGAGCAGCCTGCATGTCAGGATGCCTGTTCTGATGAGAGTTGACAAGTATCCAATCCTTGGCCTCTTGAGGCATGTTGTACATGCACCTAGCTGTAATGTGCCCAGGTCTTCCACACCTATGACAGTGACCTTCATTGGTAGGATTGCACCACCTGAAGCCCTTGGAATCCACAGGAGTAGGAGAGTGAGAGGGTGGCTGATGATAAGGTGGATGTGATGAAGGGGAGGAGGTGTGACCATGACCATGGGACCTGGAAGGATAAGCCCTAGTAGAAGAAGAGGCAGGCCTGGAAAAGTGTGTTGAAAATAGAGAAGCAGGGGAACTCCAGAGGAGTCCTAACAGTCACCAGAAAGAAGTAGATTAACAGTGGTGAACACTGTAAGAGGATAAGAAGTACAAGTAAGAGAAGTACAGTTTATATACAGGACAGGAAATTATCTAAGACTTTCCCATCCCACCATCACATGTATGTCACCTGACTGGAATCACCTGACTGGGAGGAGCAACTCTAACAAAGTGAGGGAGAAAGGGTGCAGCAGCATAGGCCTGGAAGTGAGGAGAGAGAGTGTAGGAGAGGGTGTCTGCAGAGGTAGCTGACAGGAGCATGGTCTTGATCTTGTCAATGGAGGGTGAAGACTCCTGGCTGAGAATGGTGGCCCTGATATGGTGACAGGAGGGATCCAGCCTCATGAGAATGATATCAGTCACTTCAGTGTCCTCCACAGTACAGCCTAAAGCTTTAAGCTTGGCAGCAGCAGAAACCACATCCTGGATGAAGACATCAACAGGCTTGGAGGTGTCATGGGTAATCCCATAGTAGAGGTGTTGTCTAGCCAGCTGTTAAGAGGTAATCCATTCAGTTTCGGGCATCTCAGAGATCTTGGCAGCCTCAGTGTTATATTCGATTTACGTTTTATTTTGGATTTATTTTGTGTTTTCATATCACAGGAATTTCCAATCATGAACTGTATAGTTGGTCTGTGCACCTGTATCTTTCCTATATAGTCTTGACTTGACAAGGTTGACACCTTGTTGAGTTACACCTTATACACTGCAATTATTCCTGGCCCATCTTAGAGCCTACCGATACGCCGTCGTACTTCAACACTCCAGAGGAGTCCTAACAATCACCAGAAAGAAGTAGATTAACAGTGGTGAACACTGTAAGAGGATAAGAAGTACAAGAGAGAGAAGTAAGGTTTATATACAGGACAGGAAATTATCTAAGCTATTCCCATCCCACCATCACATGTATGTCACATGTATCATTACCTGACTGAAGTCACCTGACTGGGAGGAGCAACTCTAACAGAAAGATGGAGTGAATAGGTGGAGATTTGAGGGAGATACAGTGGCATCCAAAAATATCACACGTGCATGTGACACATTGATCGCATTGTTCTGATATCCCCCAGACAGTCACTGATGTAAAATAACTTAGTGTACTGTGTTCATAAAGATGTAGGTAATAATAATATGAATATTACACCGACATACATGCAGCTGAAAGCATAAGAAAGTCATATTAGTGTGGTAAGACCTGTGCAATTCTTTTGAGCACAGCAACTAGCTTATCTCGCAATGTATATATACACAATAAGAGTGCAGATATTCCCCAATTCTTACTCGATTCTATTTATCTATACTATGGTCTATACTTCTCCCTCAAAAGTCTCTCGGATTGTTGAGCTCCATTCCCTCAAAATGTCTCACGAAAATATTGGTACCAGGATTGGCATCCATTGCACCACTGTTGCTTGTATTCTCAAGAGATATGAGAAAAATCAAGATCCCTACTTCATCAGGCCCAAATCAGGACGCCCTTGAAAGCTGGATGACCGTGATGTTCAAGCTGGAGCCTGTTTGCTTGCTCAAACTGAGGTTTCTAATGCCACAGAGCTTGCCAAAGTGGCATTTCCTGATGTTTCTTGACAAACCATTGCACATATCCTGAAGGAACATGGGTTGATTTGTTGTGTTCGTAGATCTTGGCCCTACATTTCCCCAGCCAATCAAAAAAAGTGTCTGCTTTGGGCACTCCAGCATTGTGATTGGACTGTTGATGATTGGAAGAGGGTTATTTTTTCAGATAAATCAAAATTCCTCTTATTCAAGTCTGATGGCCGTCAATATGCTTGGATGAAGCCTGGACAGGCTCTAGACCCTCAATTTATGAAGAAGAACATCAAACATGGTGCGGGAAATGCAATGGTATGGGGGTGCATCACAGAATCAGGGGTGGGGATGTTATATTCCCTTGGGGCAATCGTGTACTATAATATCCATCCATTCCTATCAGCGCCCTGCTTGTCATGGACCCACTACTTCTCTATCTGCTACCCCTACATTGTTTACTCAACCACTACATCACTACTTACTCAGCCACCACTACAGACTCTCCAGTAGGAATACACCAACAGTATATATACACCTAGATACTCTGCTGTATTTCTTATGCTTTACCAACTTGTTGATTCCCCTTCTCTTCTCTCTCATCGCCCTCAAGTCTTCATCACTTGTTGCAACCTGAGTTGATCACTTAGGAAGGTCATAATGTTAAGACAGAAAAGTGACCACACCAGGGTTTGAACCTGGGACCTCCTGTTGGAGCCACAGTTGCTCTTACCACTGAGCTATATGGTCTGGTTACTGTAGGAACTAGTAGGTTGTATATAACCTGTTTCACTAGGGATGGCCTTGACTGCCTACCACTGGCACACTGTAGGGACTGGTGCACTAGGTGGTTTCTTTGGTCAGTTCAGTGGACCTAACCTGAAGAGTGACTTGTCCTATCATCACTCAACACATAACAGGAAAGACTTTATCTTATCAAAGGAATCATGTGTGGGCCAGACTACATCAATATCCTGCAGGAGTCTTATCTTGGGACCCTGAAGAATCATAAAATGAGGGTTTCAGGTCCCAGTGCCTCAATTTTCCAGCAGGATAATGATCCAAAGCACCAGTGCAAGGTTGCTGAGGTATTTTTCACAAAAAAGCGAATCCCTCGTTTGGACTGGCCACCCTCTAGCCCTGATATGAACATCATCAAGCATGCATGGGACCAATTGGATTGCTCTGTGCATGCTCGTGAGGTCCTCCCTTGCAACAAGCAAGAGCTATGGGTTGCCCTTCAAGAGGAATGGGAGAATATTCCTCAGGACTCATTAGACCGTTTATTTGAGAGCATGCCACGTCGTATTTAGGCTGTAATTGAAGCTCGAGGTGGAAACACCAGGTAGTAGGTGAATTTATGGTGAGTATGTGTCTTTTTTGTTCATAAATCATTTATCTTATCACCATATAGGGCATGTCCAAAAGAAATGCACATCTACTTTATTAATTCACTGTCACTTCAGCTTTGAAACACATAATTCATATATTAAATCATACTATCTTTTATTTCATATTACTACAGTAACCTAATACATGTGTTTTCATGTGGCCAGAGGCCCTCCTTGACTCGTAAAGGGGACTTGATTCAGATGTCATGTGTGCATACGATACTTTTGGATGCTACTGTATGAGGAAAACAAGTTAAAGGAGGTAAGATTAGGGAGCCACACAGATTGTGATGTCACAAATCCATGACCAAATCCATGGATAGGCCCTGTCATGGATATGGATGAATGGATCTGTCTGGATAGATGGATTCATCCATCTATAACACTGTCATAAAATTGTCACAATGTATATCCATTATATATTAGAGCTACATTGAACAATATTTGTGCAAAAATCTTGAGAAAACAATAAAAGATGCTCCCATAATTTAGCCAACAAAATCAGGCCAAATTTCGGCTATTTTCTCTCTTCTCCAGAAGAGTTTAGGCCATATCTCACTCAATTCTACACCAATCTTCACGCTTTTAGGCTTGTTTGAAACACATTTGCTTACCAAACGTTTGTATATACAAAAAACAGCAGTAGAAAGTAACCAGATCCGATACAAGTACATTTAGTATTCTGACTACAACTTAGACATCTTCAAACATCCTCTTCAATATTGAGGAGTTTACCTTCCCCAATGTGGTTGGAAATAATGTCTGATGCCTTCTTAATACCAGGGAACAATGGGGTAGAGGCCCAGGACCCCAGGGCCATTTTTGCATGAAAGGTGTTTGAACTCATATTGTGTTGCATGAAGTTCACCTGACGACAGCCAACCGAAAATGCACGTTCAGCATCCACAGATGAGGCTGTAAAAGATGTGTAAGTATAAGTCATATGAAGTGAAAAATAACTTACCTGGTGCACTGCAGTAATTCAAAGCCATCTGTGCAACAGCTGGACGATTGTTAGTGTTAGAGTTGCTTCTCCCAGTCAGGTGTTAGAGTTGCTCCTCCCAGTCAGGTGACTCCAGTCAGGTGATGATACATGTGACATACATGTGATGGTGGGATGGGAATAGCTTAGATAATTTCCTGTCCTGTATATAAACCTTACTTCTCTCTCTTGTACTTCTTATCCTCTTACAGTGTTCACCACTGTTAATCTACTTCTTTCTGGTGACTGTTAGGACTCCTCTGGAGTTCCCCTGCTTCCAATTTCAACAGTTAGCTGCCATCATCCAATACTTCATATATCCACCAGCATCTTGGATTGTGGTTGAGGAAACCAGAGGCTCCTTGAGGTAAGTCTCAATATCATTAACAGTATTCTCTGAGACTGATGCTACTGGCACAGCAGTACGGTTGTATCGTCCCTGTGGTTTCTGTAGAATTATATATCAGTTATGCATAGAGATAAAAGTAATTAGAAACATACCATTGGTGCACCAGCACCAGTATTGGGTTGAACCCTCTGATACCTATTTCTCCACCACTCAATAACAAGTTTCTTGATCCTCTTCTGTTCAGCAGTAGGATAATCCTGCTGTTTGAACCAATTCATCTTGTAATCAGGACACATAACTAGAAAATATGGAAATGAATAATAGCTTCAGGGATATCAATACCACTCACCAATAGCAATATAGTACATCTCACACTCTTCAGTGATTAAAGTATACTTCTCAACCATCAGTAAAGCAGCCTGAGCTGCAATACATAAAATGGGAGATATATCAGCTTCATCATCATGAAGAGCTATGAGTGAGGCTTGAAGATCACCAAAGAGTGGAAGAACATCAATGATCAGAGGAACATCTGCTTGTGAGAACAAGTGAGTTGCCCAATCAAAAATCTAGAATAAGTGAATATTTGATTATATTGAATAATATTTAGGCTTACCTTCAGAGCCTCAGCCAAATCATTAGCCAAGTCCCACTGGTCATCTGATAAGTGATAATGGCCCAACTTGTTTGCAGGAACCCAAGTCAACTGATCAATCTCAACTCAGAAGTAAAGATGAGCATTAAGACAAGCAAAGTCAGAATTCTATTGAGTTGGGACTCACCGATCAAGAGTTTGCTTGGTTCCCTTCAAATCTTGGTTTTTACTGACAAGCTTGTCAAACTCCTGGTGGAGGCTTGTTGAATCATGAACACAACAAGCTAATCCAGACACCTAAATAAATAAAATTAGAAAAATAAATCAATTAAAAATGAAATATTTGTTAGAAGTTAATCCATTTGGTTTCAGGCTCATTGGGGATCTCAGCTATCTTGGTGTTGTTATTCAATATTCTTTTCATTTTGTTTTTCTTTTAGTTTTTTATATCATGAGAAGAACTTTATCAGAACTGTATAGTTGGTCTGTGTGCCGTTGTATTCTACTATATAGTTTGGACTTGACAAGGTTGAACACCTTGTCGAGTTGCACCTTATACATCACCTTGGTCCCCAGTCATCTAGAACTTACAGATGCGCGGTCGTAATTCAACAATATTACCCTTTGTTAGAAGTTAATCCGCGCAGTATCGGGCTTCTCGGGGATCTCGGCCATCTCGGCGTTTATTATTCAATATCTTTTCTTTTATGTTTTCTTTTAGTTTTTATATTGCAAGAAAACCTAATCACGAACTGTATAGTTGGTCTGTGCGCATGTATTGTTTCCTATATAGTTTGGACTTGACAAGGGTTGATACCCTTGTCGAGTTGCACCTTATACAACGTCGTTATCCCCGGTCCACTTTAGAACCTTTGATTTGCTACGGCCGGCGTCGTAATTCAACACCCTTGTCATAATTTGTGTAGCCATTTCCTCCTCTTCCTTACTCATCCTGAAGCCCTTTTTCTTCATCAGTGCAACTGCCTTATCACGAAGTGAATATACCGCTACATGATTGAAAGCAGCATGACCATCATCATCAGCAATTGCATCATTGTCCAAGTTGGCCTCCTCAAGGACAGATTCATCAGACTCTGAGATATTACCTCCAGTAACAAAGTCTTCATCATCAACTGTTACCATGTGGGTACCCATCTTGCCTTTCTTGAAAAAGAAAGACATAAATATCTAAAAAAGAATCAAATTGAATATTTTATAATATTTTTCGGACATACCTTTGCTATCAAGTTCAAAATGTGTGCAGTGCATTGTACTCACACAGCCATGCCTTGAAATTCCGGAATATATTGAGGAAGTGCTTGTGCCAGCTTGTTACAATTACTTGCATTATCCATACAAATGGATAACAACTAAGTTATTGGTCAAATAAAAATATAATATGAAAAAAAGGATTTCATACTGATTTAGAGATCCCAAAACATTTTAGACAATCAGCTACCACCTCAGCCAAATATTCTCTTGTATACCTCTGCTTCAACCTAAATATTTATCAGAACAAATATTTTTAATGAATAAATAAGATTTACCTAATAAACTCCAGAATAGAGTGGAAAATTTGACCATTTTCATGCCATACCACCACAAGGCCAAGATATGATGCAGTTGTAGGTGCAGTCCATCCATCAAGGACTAGATGAAAACTGCCCTGCAATGACTATACACAAATTAGTCATAGATATATATGAATGAACCTGAAAACATACTGAAAAATGATCTCTGACTTCCCTGGATAACTCCCCATAAAGAAGGAGTGTGTCACGACCCAGAGTGTTTGGTGATGGAAGTGTGGCCCCAGGTCATAACATGTCAACCTCCATTTGATAGAGCTTGTCATTAACAATATTGAAGGGATGGTTATTGATAGCACATCATAAGGCAATAAGGGCATGATGGGTGGCAAGAGAATAAGGGATCAATGGAGAAGGCTGAACAGAGGTCACCTGAGATCCAACATTGTGTTGCTTATCACATGCCCTAACACCATGCAGGAAATTGCTTGTACCAGAACTAGTCTTAGTATGTGCACGACAAGAGAGGGGATGATTTTTGAGATCAGTTTTACATGTGAAGACAAAAAACAACTTCCTAGGGTTGTGGTTGGCATCAAATTCACAGTCAAGAGTGATGTTGAAATGAGGGTAGGCACTGGACTTGAGGGATGAAAATGTGGCCTCTATTATTTATGTGAATATCTAATATTTTTTTCGAAAATTTTCGGTACTTGCCAATAATTTCCTCATCATCCAGATCCCACACCTCAATATCTGACTTATTCTTTACTGAGGTGTTCTTCTGGCACTGCTGATGCTTGACAGGAGATAGCACAACTGGCAATGAGGTAGGTGCCTCATCATCAGATGCCTTGGGTGTGTGGGGAATAGATGCATAAGGAGTGGGGGTTCTACTCCCTGTGGGAGTATTAGTTTTCAACCAAGAATCCAGGGAAACAGGAATTTTTGAGGTTTTCTTGGCCCTAGGAGGCATTTTGGCAGGTTTTTGAGAGTGAATATCAAAGCTAGGGGTGTGCATGGGGCTGGGGAGGGCAGGAACAGTTGAAATATCATGTCTCTGATGTTTTCTGACATAGGATTTAATTGGAGCTTAAAAACAATTTAATTATAGTAAATTAACTGTTTATCCAAATATCTATGTATATCCATATCTGTATCCAACCAAATCCATGCAAAACGGATGGATGTCACATGAGTATCCAGATGTGACCCATCTATGCGAGTCCCTAGGCAAGATAGAGGCAGGGACAAAGATGAAGTAATTCAGGGACAACAGCAAGGGTGAGGGGCAGGGTAGTATGATGTAATCAGGGTCAAAAAGTGGGGCCCATAACCTGTTGAAAGAACTAAGCCAAAAGAGGAAAAACTCAGATACTGTTATGGACCCAGGAACTCATGTCTTTTTTTTTTTTTTTTAAATCCAATTTTATTGCACTAGACTAGCTAAGTACAAATGGGCATGTGATAGCAGTCCCAAGAGCCAAAACTAAGACTAAGTCCGAAGCATAGGAGAGAAATGACAAGCTAGGTTGAGCCGAGTCAAGCAAAGTGAGACAAGGCAAGACATGATACAAACTAAGGGTAAGTACCAAAGATGAAGGGAAGAATGTTAGGATTGCTCCTGACAGTCCTGGAGATCACTAGATGAGTTGGTGATTTAGATATGGACTTGGTGATGTCTTATCAGTTGTCACATGTCCTGCTTACCTCAGCTAGTGTAGAACTTGCCTGTGGACGCTTCTGAAGCCTTTAGCTTCTTATAGTTGTCTGCAGGTGAGTAGTTATAATTAGAATGTTAAGTTTAGCTTCTTATAGTTGTCTGCAGGATACTGCAGCTAATACTTAATAGATCGGCTCGTTTTGACCACCGTTAGGACCGCCTTTGTCCCCTCTATGCACTAGCTTTAACAAAGAAGTGGCATTGACCGCAAAAACAAGGTGGCCGATGACGAACAGAAAAGAAAACAAGAAATAAAGAGGGATCTGGAATGGGGAGGGGGCAGAAGAATGTTTTGCTAATCCCCTATAATATCTACCAGAGAAGAAGAGAGGAAAGTTTGAAGAACTAACCATCAGTTGTCATATGACGCCCATTAGTGCACATCCAAAAGTTGGTTTTGCTGTTGTTGTTGCCGCCGCCGCATAGCTTGGTTGTGTATGAGTAGAGCCCACTCTCCATCAGAATTGTTGGGTGGGAAAGCGAATGTGAGGGGGTTATCCTTTAAAAAATTGATCAACCAATAAAGGTTGTTATAGCACTCACCCATAGACCATGGTCATTCGAAGTGCCTGCAGTCATTGATGATATGTTCACATGTCTCAAGTGGGTGACCACAAGGACACGTGGTTGGGGCGTCTGGGAAGAAGCACGCGCGGTAGGAGCTGATAGGCGTGTGATTGGTGATACACCACATGAGGCAAGTGGCTAAGGATGGTGTCATGTCTTTGGTAAGCCATGAGCCACTGTTGGTGTATTTTGGGAGGATATAGTTCTCGCTTGATCTGTGGAGGAAGAGGAAGTTATGACCAAGATAATCCTGGTCTTCCATTAGGTGACTGCATTGCCACAGCCACTGGCATTGATTGGTCCAGGCCTTTCGGATGAAGCCTAGAGATTTGTGCACCACGTTGGGAACACATGGCGTGCGGAGAGATTTGGCTAGTTTGTGAGTGTGATGATGGATTGACCACTTCTTGGATGAGGGAATATGCCAGAATGTGATGTGATGGGAGGGGTAGGTGGAAAGCCAGCGAGCGGCAGGTTCGGTGACAGCGATGGAGTCCAGATGTGCACTGTGAGTGCTATAATCAAACAGACGTTTAGCGCACGAAAGTGAGTCAGTAAAGATTTGAAGGTCAGTAATGCTATGTGAGTCTAGTGACAAGCGCGCAGAATCAGAGGAAAAAGAAAAAGCAGAGAGCAGTCCAAGACAGAGAGCGTACAATTCTGAATCAGAGGAGAGTACATTACCCACAGGGACAACATGAGATTTGAGAGGAGAAGAGAGAGAAGAATCAAAAAGAATAAAAGCAGAAGTAGCTGAAAGGGCTTTCGCCTTTAAAGGGTATATAGAATTCAGACATGAGCCGTCCGTTGAAACCAAAAGAGAGGAAGAAGAGGAAAGCACACAATCCCTAGCCTCGCTAGCCTCAGAGAGGTGTCAGCAGACAGCTTCGGTATCATCATCTGTGTTGCGCAGGCAAGAATGAAAGGAAATTTGAGAATTATAAACCTTACTTCTCTCTTTTGTACTTCTTATCCTTTTACAGTGTTCACCACTGTTAATCTACTTCTTTTTGGTGACTGTTAGGACTCCTCTAGAGTTCCCCTGCTTCTCTAATTTCAACACTAAATCACCAACTCAACTAGTGATCTCTAGGACTGTCAGGAGCAATCCTAACAGATAGACACCCTTAGTGTGGATTTTGTGGTTAAACTTCCAGAATTGAGCAGTAATGTGCTAGTTAGGTAGTACAAGTGAAATCAATATAAAAATCACTAATGTTGCACTGGATCACTAAGATCACCAATACTACTACTAGTGTGCTTGCAAACAAGTAGCAAAAGGGAGATAATCAAATAGGTAGATAGGGGTTGGGTGGTTTGGTTGTTATGATTAGCATTATTTTTTATACTATATTATTACACCAAGAGTCAATATTACAAAGTAATATTGCAATTATGTTTTCCTTTAGTTTCCTATATTTTTTTTCTATTGACTTTGCTTTGAATCTTGCAAACTCAGACCAATAGATTTATACAAAGTTATAGATAGTTCACCTATCTTATGACCAACCTGCTAACTGACCTTATGACCAATCTTATGACCTTTTCAGACTATAGACAGATTCTAAAACCTTTTGTAAAGCTTTCAAGTTTGTTAACTTTTGTGACTGGTATATTGCCTATATAGAGGTAGTCACACTATCCCTGTAGTCACAGTCACCTTGGTGCACAAACCATGTACTTTTGGTATATAAGGAGTGGCCCAACTCCCTAATAATCATTCTTTCCTCCCCATCAGTGTCTGTATTAGTGTCTGTGTCTGAGTCAGTTCTTGCTTTATTGGCTTTATTCTTTCAACAAAGTTGAGCCTCTAGCTCTGACAATTACTTCTTAGGTATAAAGATCTGTAATCTAGTTACTATTAGGTACAATCTGTAAAAGTATATAAACCAGGTTAAAACCACCATGTAGAACAACATTCTACTTGGTTAGGTAGAGACTCAAATAGAGCCTTTATCTACTGAACTAGAAACTACTAAGTTCTTAAGTGAACTACTCTATAATCACTCTCTATTGATAAACTCTTGAGTAACAACTCTGACTCTCTGTTAACACTCTGTGTTAATCAAGAAGGAGTCCCCTTTGATACAATCTGAGAATATGTATCACACCAGCTTAGAACCAGGCTGGTGTTACTATAACATTGGTAGTTAGCAAGATAGTCTCACTAGAAGGTTTTTGTATAGCTAGTGAGTTGGTACTCACTAGTGGGGTGGTTGCTAGATAACAACTGACAAGGTTGTTTAATTGAGAATGTAGTTTTGAATCCTAAATGACAGCTACATCACTACAGATACCAAGATAAAGGATTCACAAGGATATGTAATAGGCCAGTAGCTAGCTGTACTATAGTAGTACCCTCCTGATCTAGTGAATGTACTGACTTGTAAAATGAGACTGAGGTAGACAAAGGGCTACAAAAATGTATAAAGAGTGGCTTATGTAATAGTGAACTGGAAAAAATACTAAGTCCATCAAAAAGGAGGTATATTCATAACAACAACAAGATGTGTGGGGTGGCCAGGTAGTAGTGGCCAAACAGCCAGGACCAGCAGCATATGCCACTCAGAAGTCAGCTATTTGGAAGGACATTGCTGATAGTGCTAGGAGTGCCTTTTTGGTAAAATGTCCAGAGCCTACATAGTGTTCATTTCCTATACTATGATTGAAAGTCATGTCATTGATTGGAACAACATACTTTATCAAAAAAAGTTTCAACCAATATTATCTCTCAACTTCAACCAAGCAATCTAACCTTTTTTACAATGCTATTTGAGACCAGCATCCTTAAGCACTTCCCTGAAAATGTTTAGGAAGTGATCAACTTTCTTGATTCACAATCCTGGGCCATTCTTCACATGATGCATATCACAAATCCTTATGCTTACCTAAGCTGGATATAGAGACAGGGGGACAGTAGTCTTAGATAAGCAGCAAGTAGGAGTGAAAAGATCAAAGATCAGATAAGAGATAGAGGATAAGACAGGCTAGGCTGTAGACAAGTTGTTAAGTCTGGGTCCTACAGACACCAGACAGCTAGTTTATATACACAGAGGGCTAGGACCTGGGATACTACCAGATGACCCCAGGAAATCTAGTCCTTACTAATTACACAGAAAAACTAATATCTTCTAGCCAATGGCATAAAACCCTTACTGATTGTTAACAATGGCACCATATGACATCATGGATAAAGATCTTATCTTACTGATCATTCCAGAGCCCTCTGGAATGATAAGGAGTGATAAACTACAGATGGCACAGATAATCAACATATGACATAGATAATAATGATCAGCACATAGCTCCTGAATGGATGCACACCCCGCAACATCCTGGGTATCATCAGAATGCAACGGACAAGGGCTTTCCAACGGTACTAAGCACAAGGTAAACGACCCAGTATTCAGCAAGATATAACATAAACAATGTATTCTGCCAAATCTGTGACAATGCAAAATGCACTACCAGAGAAAAAAGAATGGATGGCCAAGTATCTGACCAAGGAATACATAGGTTCAAATTCAACTTACATCTAGTAGCTGGCTGAGAGCACATTATGCTCTCCCACATGGTCTGTCTGGACTCCACAGGAATTCCTATGGAAAATTATGTATTTGACTTTAAATTATACTAATATAACATAAATACTATAGGATTCTGGATGGAGTACCATAGGAATTACAATGGACTCCTATCATACTTACATAAGTTCCTGTGAGAAATATGTCTGGAATATTGTAAGAATCCAGGTGGAATACTATAGAAATATGTCCAGAATACTATAGGAATACAAGTGGAGTCCTATAATACTCCAGCTGGATTCCTTGATTTTTGTGATTTTTTGAATATTTAATCAATATTTTTCATCAGAATCCACACAAGTTATAAGCCAAACATTCCAGCCAAAGTCCATGGAAATTCCATAGTATTCCAGAGAAATAACATCAGTGGAATGGAATTTTTATAATTCCAGTCCATTCCAAGGAGGCCCCCTGAAATGGAATTCCAGATGGAGTTCCACCCAAGACTCCAGTGGAACTATGATGCAATAATAATAACACAAAGGCTGTGCATAATACTCCCACCCTTTGTGTGGTGGATGTTGCCATGTCACTTCCTTCCTTCCCTCCTCCACCCTGCCTATCTTATTTGCTACCTCTGTGGCTATTCTTTGTTGATTCAGGTGAGGATTTCCTTGTTATTAACAATTATTCTACAATTTTTTTCCTATGTTTTCAATGCTGAATGGTTGCTCTGTGTTGTAAGCTAAAATCCTTTTGGGTAAAGGAATAATAGCTAGGAATGCATAGTGAAGTATTACTTGTTATCCTATTGGTATACTTTGGCATTGCAGTGACTTAACATGTCTGTAATGACATGCCAATGCCCTTTACTATGACCCCCATCAATCCTTTGCAGAGATTGATTGAAGCAGCATGCAGGTCATGCTTTTATCTCTACATATAGATATCTAAATATAAAACTTCTATTACTCACCAATGTTGTAATAGATTTCTTCAGGCCTATATGTTGAATACAGCAGTATTGAATCAAAGTAAAAATAGAGTTGATAAGATGTAAGTTCTTTGGGAAGTTGATGATCTGTAATGGATAGTTAGCTTGTTAGGCTTAGTTTAATGGTTGTGGTTGTAGTTCAAGAGTTGTTAAATTGGATAAGGATTGAAGGCTTTTGTAGGGTCTCTTATATACCTTTTCACTAAGGTATTTACACTTGTATATGACTGTGTTAAGAGGTAATCCATTTGGTTTCAGGCATCTCAGGGATCTTGGCATGCTTGGCATTCTATTCACGTTAATGTGCTAGTTAGGTAGTAGCAGTGAAATCAATACAAAAATCACTATGAGTTGCAATGGATGTTAGGAACCCGTCTGAAGATCTTCCGGATGACCTTCGCTGTCCGTTAAACTTTCCCCATAGCAACAGGATCCTTGGCTCCTGCGCCACCATTCAGCCACAGCACTCCGTTGGTCCGATATCACCTCTCTGCTTCCCTGTGTCCTTATCCCCTCGGACTTCCCTCCTCTCGGTTGCTCAGGCATCTCGGTCGCCGTTCCTCCGGTGACCTCAGCTATTCGGTTTTCTCTTAGTTCCCGGACCTTTCTATTCTGTCTTATCTTTTATCTGATCCTCGTATCTCCTCCGTCCCTCCAAGTTTCCTCCATAGCTTACTCATTCGCTCCGCGTCCATATGATTACTACAACTTCTTATTCCTTTGTCTTCCTTTGTCTTCCTTTGTCTCTATCTATTCCTTTGTCCACTATTCCTATGTAGTGTTAGAAGTTAATCCGCGCAGTATCGGGCTTCTCGGGGATCTCAGCCTTCTCAGCATGTTATTCAATATCTTTTGTATTTTCTTTTCTTTTAGTTTTTATATCGTGAGAAAACCTTATCAATAACTGTATAGTTGGTCTGTGCGCCGTTGTATTTACTATATAGTTCTGACTCGACAAGGATGAATACCTTGTCGAGTTACTCCTTATACATCGCTTTGGTCCCTGGTCACTCAGAACTCACAGACGTGCGATCGTAATTCAACATGTAGTACGTCATTAGTAGACCTTATGATTAGTACTACTCTCTCATCTGCTGCAGTATATAAACCTAGTCTACTACGTTTGTATTCTCCAGTCTGATAATCGACTTAGATTTCCTCCTCTAACTTGTGTCCGAACCCTCCGTCTGTCCACCTCCGTCTTCAGACACTCCCAGTCTTTCTCTCTCTCCGTCTTCCCTCCCTCCGTCTTCGGACAACCCTCCACCTTCGGGCGTTCTCCGTCCTTGGTTCTCAAGTGAGACTATCGCGATACCGAGAGGGGTGCAACACATAAGTTGAAGCCAAGGTCTCGCCCCCTCCACTCTGTCTCCAATGTCCGCTCCGATGTCCGGTGTTCGAGTCTTAACAATGGGTCACTAAGTTCACCACTACTAACTGCTAGTGCTCGCAAACGAGTTTCGAAGGGGAGATAATCAAATAGGTAGATAGGGGGTGGGGGTTGGTAGTAGCTAGCGAGATATCTCACTAGTAGTTTTGGTAGCTAGCGAGTGGGGGCTCACTAACAGGGTGGTCGCTAGATGACAACGGACAAGGTTGTTTAATAGAAATGTAACTTTGAATCCTAAATGACGGCTACGTCACTACAGATACCAAGATAAAGGATTTGTGAGGATAGTTAACAGGCCAGTAGCTAGCTGCACTGTGGTATTACCCTCCCAATCTAGTGAATGTACCAACTTGTACCCTCTTGATACAAGATGTGATGAGAACACTAGTGACTGTTTGTCAATCAACTCACTATATCCAATCTATAGGAATTCTCGTTAATCTAATCTCACTTCCTTATTCTGAGGTCTCTATTGACCAAAGCTAAATCTTAATTCACACTAGACAAGTCACTTAATAAATCACTTATATATGATCTATTGCTAGACAAGCTGGCAAGATTGCTTGCCCACCATGCTCGCTAACGAGGGGTATTTATACATCATGAGGTTAACTAGATTACAAATAAAGGAACAGTAAAATATCAGACTATCGGACTGTTGGGGCTCCGCTAGCTACCCTATAACCTGGGTTGAGGGTTTGCTAGACCAATCGGAAGCTTATCTAGTTATCCCTGATGTGTGTCCGTATGGCCAGTGCTCTTGTGAGCTATGGTACCTAGCTACATCCGTCGGTAGCTAGGGTCGGTAGCTTATGACGTCAGGCCGTCATGCGTACCTAATTTCTATCTCTATTCCAATGTGTGGCTAGCAGCTATCGAACAATCAATAGCTGGCTGGCGCCTTGCTATTGGTACCCGGGACGGTTTTGCAGTGCCGCGTGAGCCCGATGGCTCGCGAGGTATCTCCTTGCTAGCTGGTTCTTCCGACGCCTGTCTTGGTTTGATTCTGAGGGGTTTGCTAGTGTGGCTGCACACTGACTAATCGATAGGATTGAGCTGTAGCTAGAGCATTATATCGTGAACTGGTCTCGATGAGCTGTAGATTCTAAATGAACTGACGTCGCTAGCCATTTCGGGTGAATAGGGTCGCACTTGCTAGACCTCAGGGCCCATTCGCCTTAGTGATCCGTTGATCTACTGATCCGGGGCGCTATAGATAGTCGTAGCGAGACACTTCAACGTGCTAGCGAGGCTCTGCTCGCTAGATAGACCTGTAGCTAAGGGTATGTTCGTCCGAAGCTAATAGTATTCCTCCTCGATACCGTACACTTTTCTGGTAAAGGGTACTAATGACCAGTTTCTCTAGTGAGGTTCATAGCTAGGTACTATATCACTCCTAGCAAGGGTTCCTTGATGTTACTAACGTCCTAACTAGTGATATTCCTAGTTCCTGTAATGGATTCACGATCAAAATTGTTTCGGCCGTAACAACATATAGTTTATTTTTGTTATTTTGTTGTTGATTGTATCGTGAGAACTTACTTTGATGAACTATACAGTTGGTCTGTGTGCTATGTATTTTGTCTTATATAGTTTGAATGTGACAAGGGTGATTCCCTTGTCATATTGCACCTTATACACTGCTTTGATCCCTGGTCCACTTTAGAACCTACAGATTGTTGAAATAACTAAGAGAATAGAGCAGAGGATGACTCAGAAACAAGACACTGACACAGACACTGATGGGGGGAAAGAAAATGATTATTGGGGGAGTTGGGTCACTCCTTATATACCAAAACTACATGGTCTGTGCGCCAGGGTGACTGTGACTACAGGGATAGTGTGACTACCTCTATATAGGCAATATACCAGTCACAAAAGTTAACACAGATTGCCATCATAATTCAACAGACTGGCTATCTATGGTAGGTATCCACTCTAAATTATGGAATTATGAGTGGGTCCATGTTTATATGAGTCATAATGGGTCAGAGTAGGTCATGGAGGATCATAGTGAGTAATTCATAGTCATGATGAGTCATCTATATTAATGTTGAGTCACTTTAAGTCATACTGAGTCATTTATAGTCATTCATGACTCAATGAATAAATGAGCAAATGAGCATTGCTCATGTTATGTAATGTATGTGTAACTTTGTTAGTTATTATGAATAGTTGTAGAGCACTGATCATAGCACTAATGTGCTAGTTAGGTAGTATAAGTGAAATTAATATAAAAATCACTAAAGTTGCACTGGGTCACTAAGATCACCAATACTAACTACTAGTGTGCTTGTGAATGAGTAGTGAAGGGGAGATAATCAGATAAGGAAACAAGGGTTGGGTGGTTTGGTAACTAGCAAGATAGTCTCACTAATGGGTTTTGGGTAGCTAGCAAGAGGATGCTTACTAATGGGGTGGTTGCTAGATGACTATGGACAAAAAATTGTTTTATTGAAAAATAGTACTGAATCATAAATGATGGCTATGTCACTACAGATACCAAGATAAAGAAGTTGCAAGGATAGTTAACAGGTCAGTAGCTAGCTGCACTGTGGTTATACCCTCCTGATCTAGTGAACATACCAACTTGTACCTTCTTGATACAAGCTGCAATAAGAACACTAGTGATCATTTGTCAATCAACTCACTAAATCCAATCTATAGGAATTCTCACTAACTCAATTCACTCTCTAAGTCTGAGATCTCTATTGACCTAAGCTAATTCTTAATTCACATTAGACTGGTCACTTAATAAATCACTTATATATGATCTATCACTAGACAAGCTGGCAAGATTGCTTGCCCACCATGCTTGCTAGCAAGGGGTATTTATACATCATAAAGCTAACTAGATTTCATCTTCAGTAATTACTACAACCAGTTCTACTTATCTCCTCAACTCGACTTGCTTCACTCATCTCGTCTCAGCTCCATAGTTTGTTATCTCTTTACTGTTTCGGACTTGTCTCTGGTTTCAGCTCTTGGGACTGCTATCGCATGCCCTTTTGTACTT
>QFDT01000170.1:0-19775 GCA_003315915.1 Macrolepiota dolichaula | reverse complement strand
TCCAGGCCTTCTGTGGTGGCGCGGCGTCAGGACAGGTCCTCTATCAGCCTTCAGGCTCGAAACCTATCAGAGCATAGTGAATCGGATGTCGAAAGAAGGTCAGCAAGCAAGCTTGTTCTACATTTATTATTCTCAGATTGAAACCAGAAAATCACACATCTTCGACGGCAAGACAATCACGAAAGAAACGGCAGCCTTTCAACTTTGTGATATCCGCGACACTATGCTGAAGGGCCTGATCGAAGATCCTGAGGGTCTTCGGGATGTCTGTCATGTGCGTGGGTTATATACAGGGGCTAGGGTGAAATGCTTGACATTTTGTAGGAACGAGATGGCTGGTACACAAGTCATGCGTTTGAACGTATCAAAACAGTTCTTCGTCACAAGTTTTTCTCATTATTAGATGGACGCGTTGCCACTGATAGAGAATGTCAAGCCCTACTGACCGCGACTGAAGCTCCTGGGAAGACGACAGCTACTACCAGAAGCCAGAAACTGCGAACAGGAAAGCACAATATGGCCAAAGGTGCATTACGCCCTGAAGACGCGGCGGTAGGTTCAGGCTCATGAACTTGTAGAGACTGTATTGACGAAGATCATCCAAGGCTCTACGACTCAGGGCTACGCTCGATCGTAATGCGAAGAGTCGGTTGATGGGTACAGAGGAGTAAATTGGTGTAATACGCGTAGCGAACTGATTGGCATAGCGATTTTCCCAACTGAATTTTTCCAATCGACGCAATGATACTCATGATGCAGCGGCCTTTTGTTCCTGACGAGCTTTATTCTGTGAACGATTCAGCTATGCGTGAACAACAAAGATGGATGCGGTCAGACAGATACTCACTGAGCCCACAAGAGCAAAACGAACGTTTCGACGGAACTAGATCAACAAAAACGAGCCTTAGGCCTCAACCTTCCTATCTAATGCAAACGAAATCAAACCTTGGGATCAACCTGTTGAAAATTCATCAATGGATGGCAGGATGAGACGAAAATGTGTTACTTGCCCCCTTCAGTGATCTTGTTCGGTGGGACTTGGGGTTCTTGATACCATTGCGATGCGCCTTCTTGATCTGATTGTGATTGGTGTGGCTACAGGAGCTGAGGATCCATGTTCATCGAGCGAAGTAAAAACGTCTGCTCACTTCTTTGACTTGGCCATTGGAGGGAATTCTGAGACTGTTCTGGACGTTGCCCTCGACAATGATGCTGAGCGACACAGCCACCGTGGCTTGTTGACTGTACAGTTGTCACACAACCGAGTGATCGGACAATATTCCCATGCTCTAATTGACACCCCCGTCCCTTAGGACCCCGGAATGTCCTTATAACAAACACTTTTTCGATTTTTGGCGGAAGTTTGTCCGGACCAGCTTCGAAAAATTGTCCAGATTATTTCTGGCCTCCACCCTAATTTTCAAAAATTTGCCTGGATTTTTGATTCTGGCCTCTAAAAAACCCAAAAAAATCCACAAAAAGCCCTATGGCCATAGAATACCATGAACAACAATATACAAAGAGTATCTACAAAATATCTATGCCCCAAGTTGCCCTTTTTGATAAGTTGCTGTGATAGAGAAATTCTTAGTTTGGTCATTCTATGTTTCAATCCTATTTTCCACCACTCTCAAATGTTGACATGGTAATGCATTGTCATGCTCCACATCACATGACTCATAATCTAAGTCCATGTGGCTTACTGATCCTTGTCAACATGATGCTATGCAATAACCACATGGACATCAATTATGCTTTTGTTATGGACATTATTTTTGACTCTTTTGATATTTTTATGGACATTATTGTTATTAATGTGGAATGGGAAGATTGGAAATTCCATTACCAGAAAAATGAGTTTAAATCGGAGTCAATGAATAGTAAACACCAATGGACAAAGATAGCCCTGAAAAACTCCAAAGAATAGAGCTCACAGACTTCTCTGGAGCACAAACTTCTGTTCATATTCTTAGTAACATTTTTTCTATGTTTATTTTCTATTATATTTAGCTACAAACCTCTGCTCTCCCTTGTTCTCTGTTACAACTTTCCTAAGTGATCAACTCAGGCTGCAACAAGTAGCAAAGACTTGAGAGTGATAAAAGAGTAGAGAAGAGGAATCAACAAGTTGGTAAAGTGTAAGGAATACAGAAGAGTATTTATGTGTATATATACTACTAGTATATTTCTAAAGGAGAGTCTGTAAAGACAGCTGAGTAATGTATGATATTGTAGCTGAATGAATAATGTGAAGTTGGAAATAAAGAAGTACTGGAAAGATCAAAGGTCTATAACAAGCAGGGCAATGATAGGAATGATAGATAATAATGTATAATATTAGCTCCAGGACCTCTTTTTATGTTCTGTGTCCACACAGTTACCCAATAATCTTCTTGGAAAGTTCCTTCTTGGTGTGTGCAGCATAGAACTTGTTGTCAACTATATGCAATGAATAGTTTGGCATGATTGGGGCCTCTCACAAACATGGCAACTTTAATTCCCTTCATAATTTTCTAAATGTTAGTTTGTCAATGAGAAGGGTGGCAAGAATGTGGTCAACATATTACTTGTCAAGTTTTCTTCCATCTTTGAGTATCTTGAAGGTGTTATGGCCTCAATGATGGACCCACTACACTGGCTCTACAAGTGGCATCTCAGCTTACTGGATATTCTGGACTACAAAGAAGTACCAGGCTGATTTACCTTGCCTCACAGAATGCTCCCACCCCCTTGGTACAACTTCCAGTACTTAAATGACTACCTTTGCCAAGTATGGGATTATTCTCCCTTCCTCCACATCTACTGACACAGACTATACAATACTACTATTGCTCATCCTGCAGTCACTAGATCCAACAACCTTAGATGGAGACAGATCATTGGAAATATATCCTTCACTCACCTGTACCTGCTGGGCTGACCCTACAACTTCTGCCAGACCAACTCCCTTGTCAATCTTCATATCAATCACTTTCCCTTATCATCATTGCCTTTGGATCAAGAGAACTCCAATAGCATGGATTCTGTAGATCTGTTATCTTCCATTTTACAACAAGCTTCTATTTCCAGAATGCCATTCCATTCCAATGTCTCTTCCAATCCCATTAGCAGTGTATCATCTTAGTTAGCAATAGACAAAATAGTAAAATAGAGAAGTATCTCAAATTGTATAAATACTGGACTTTTCTGTAGTTGAAGCCTTAGGTCAGTGTTTATTTGCTTACTAGCTTGTATTCTCTTCCCTGCTTGTCTTCTCTACTTACTCTCTTTAATACAACTTTTGTTATTGTAACTGCTGAGTGAACTTAGCCTACTTCTGTCTGTCAACAGCAAAAGTTGTTAGTTTTTGTTTAGTACTCAAGACAACTAGTGTTGTCAGCCCAAAGGTGATCATTGAAGTGATCCTTCAGTGTTGACTAGTCTATTGGCCATCCTCATGATGCCCTCTAGGTGAGCTCATTACAGAAGGTGTTGTTATGGCTTAGCAGGCTCCTAGACCTAAGTTAGGAGGTGCCTAGCTAATTAAGGACCAAGATCCTTAACCAGCCTGCTAATAGATGAGTTGGCAAGTTACAATAACAAAATATCAGTAAGCACAGATAATATTGAAGTGTTGCATTTATCAGTTCCTTAATTCAGAGGAATAGAGTTAAAGATTGACCAATTTTGGATTAGATGGGTTACAGTAGTAACAACAGAAGAGAATCAAAAACTTGCTGTTTTTGATTCACTATCTATGCCTATTTATGCAAGTCCAAAGGTCCTTGTATACTACTGTATATATGAGTCCAGAATAGTCTGTATGAGTCATTAATTGAAGAAGAAAAACTAGTAGTACACTACAGAACATTCAATGAGTCAGTTTGTATCTAAAATGTAGTCCATAAGCTACTGTGGAGTTCTATCTACTCTGAGTCATTGTTACTAGAGATAGTAGAATGTTCCATTGAAGTGGGGAAGCTGGAGGAGGACTCCTGAGTTGTAGGTGATGTGGAAGAAGACAAGGAGACCAAGGGAGACGAGGATGAGGAGGACAATGAGAGATCATAGGTATGATGGGTTCATCTAGAGGGCACCATGGAGATGGCCTATAGGCTAGTCAACACTGAAAGATCACTTCAACAATCACCTTCAGGCTGATAACACATGTTGTCTTGAGTACTGAACTAAGACTGACAACTTCTGCAGTTGATGGGCAGAAATATGCAGAGTTCACTTGGCAATTACAACAACAAGAATTGTATTAGAGAGGATGAGAGAAAATACAAGATGGTAAGTGGGTAAATACTAACCAGGTTGAAGCTGAAGCTTCAATTACAGAAATGTCCAGTATTTATACAGTTTAAAATACTTCTCTACTTTACTATTTCATCCATTGCTAACTAAGAGAATATGCTACTAGTGGAATCAGAAGAGGTATTGGAATGGGATGGTGTTCTGGATATGAAAGTTTGTTGTGAAATGGAAGAGGATGAGTCTACAAAATCTGCACTATTGAAGTTCTCTTAATCCAAAGGCAATGACAATAGAGGGAAGTGGTTGATATGAAGATTGACAGGGGAGTTGGTCTGGTAGAAGTTATAGGGTTGGCCTAATAGATATGGGTAGGTGAAAGACATATCTCCAATGATCTGTCTCCATCCAAGGTTGTTGGATCCAGTGACTGTGAGACAGGTGATTGTGGTATTGTAGAGTTTGTGCCAATAGATGTGGAGGAAGAGTGGGTGCTCTTATACTTGGCAAAGATAGTTGTTCAGGTACTGGGTGTCATTGTTATGGCCTTGACAACAAACCCACTTTATTGGCTCTACAAGTGGCACCTTAGCTTGTTGGATATTGTTATGGTCTCAACGACAAATCCCTTACACTGGCTCTACAAGTGGCGTCTCGAATTACTTGACATTCCGGACTATAAAGAAGTACTGGGCCAATCTACCTCTCCACATAGAACACCCCCGCCCTCTTGGTGTTGAAATTGGAAGCAGGGGAACTCCAGAGGAGTCCTAACAGTCACCAGAAAGAAGTAGATTAACAGTGGTGAACACTGTAAGAGGATAAGGAAGACAAGTAAGAGAAGTACAGTTTATATACTGGACAGGAAATTATCTAAGACTTTCCCATCCCACCATCACATGTATATCACATGAGACATCACCTGACTGGAATCACCTGACTGGGAGGAGCAACTCTAACACTTGGTACAAGTCCCAGTACCTTAATAGCCACCTTCGCCAAGTATGGGATAATTCCTCCTTCATCCACATCTATTGGCACAGACTCTATGAGACTACTATTGCTTGGCCTGCAATCACCGGATCTGACAATTACAGATGGCGACAGATTGTTGGAGATACCTCCTTCATCCACCCATATCTGATGGGCTGATCCTATGACCTCCGCTGGACTGACTCCCCTGTCAATCTTCATATCAGCCACTTCTCCACATCATCATTGTCTTTGGATCAAGAGAACTCTGATAGTATGGATTCTGTAGATCCGTTGTCTTTTATTTCACAACAGGCTTCCTGTTATAGTTCAGCAGGCTCCTAGACCTAAGTTAGGAGGCGCCTAGCTAATTAAGGATCGAAATCCTTAACCAGCCTGCTAATAGGTGAATTAGCAAAGTAACGATACCAAAGTATAGTTAGCAACTGATAGCGTTGAATTGTTGCAGCTATGAGTCCTTAACTTCAGAGGATTAGAAGTTAAGATTGACCAATCTTGGATTAGACGGGTAACAGTTAAGTTACAACAGAAGAGAATCAAAAACTTGGAGTTTTTGATCCTGTAATCTACGCCTATTTATGCAAGTCCAGAGGTTGTCTGTGTACTACTGTATATACGAGTCATAAGTGTCTGTCCGAGTCACCGATCGAGGAAGAGAAACTACTAGTACACTACAGAGCATCCAATGAGTCAGTCTGTATCTAGATCATAGTCCATGATCTACTATAACGTTCTATCTACTCCAAGTCATTGTTACCTGAGACAGTAGAACGTTCGGACGAGGTGGGGAAGCCCGTGGAGGACTCCTGAGGTGTAGGTGCTGCGGATGAAGATGAGGAGGCCGAGGAGGACAATGATGAGGATGAGAGATTGTAGGGGACAATTTCCGAGGACATCTCCTGGTAATAGGAGGCAATAGCACGGAGCGGTACATCTTCTGAGGAGTCAGAAGAAGCATCAGACAAGTTGTCGAACAGCCAAGGCTGCAACGGGTAGTGATGCCCGTATTCTCCTGACTCGATGAGCGCAGCAAGGACTCTAGGAAGTTCTTGCTCGTCGTAGAACATGTATGGATGTCACCAGGTTGTACAATTATCTGTAACCGGATAGGGGCGCCATCCGTTCTCAATGGCTGCCATCCAGCACATTGGATATGTGCTAAGGACTTCTCCGTCTCCGATAATATGGCGGTAAGGAGCTGCATGCATAGCTCGTTGCAGCACTGCATTAAGCTCATCACAATTGTAGATAGAAGGGAGAGGTGTGAGCCTATAGTCAGAGGTATGCCCAGAGATGACTCTGAGAAGGTTCTGTCCCTCAGGAACTAGGATGTGAGTCCCTGGGTCCATAACACTTCCATTCCCAGAACACCATCTTGTTCTGACATCCCTTCCAATCCTGTTAGCAGTGTTTTCTCCTAGTTAGCAATGGACAAAATAGTAAAGTAAGAAGTATCTTAAATGTATAAAGACCAGACTGTTCTGTAGTTGAAGCTTCAGCTTCAACCTCTTGTGTTGTTTACTTGCTTACCTGCTTGTATTCTCTCTCTTGCTTGTCTTCTCTACTCATCTCCAAATACAACCTTGTTGTTGTATCATCCGAGTGAACTTAGTGTATTTCTGTCTGTCAACAGCAGAAGTTATCAGTCTTTGTTCAGTACTCAAGACAACTAGTGTTGTCAGCCAAAGGTGATCGTTGAAGTGATCCTTCAGTGTTGACTAGCCTAGCGGCCATCCTCGTGGTGCCCTCTAGGTGAACCATAACAGATATTCCTGATTACAAAGAAGTACCAGGCCAATTTACCTTGCCTCACAGAACACCCCTGCTAATGTACTAGTTAGGTAGTATGAGTGAAATTAATATAAAAATCACTAAAGTTGCACTGGGTCACTAAGATTACCAATACTAACTACTAGTGTGCTTGCAAATGAGTAGTGAAAGGGAGATAATCAGATAATCAGATAAGGGTTGGGTAGATTGATAGCTAGCAAGATAGTCTCACTAAAGGGTTTTGGATAGCTAGCAAGAGAGTGCTTGCTAATGGGGTGGTTGCTAGATGACTACAGACAAAGGCTGTTTATTGAAAGATAGTATTGAATCCTAAATGATGGCTACATTACTATAAATACCAGGATAAAGAAGTTACAAGGATAGTTAACAGGCCAGCAGCTAACTACACTGTGATTATACCCTCCCAATCTAGTGAATGTACTAACTTGTACCTTCTTGATACAAGCTGCAATAAGGACACTAGTAACCATTCATCAATCAACTTGCTAGATCCAATCTGTAGGAATTCTCACCAATCCAATTCACCTTCTAAGTCTGAGGTCACTATTGACCAAAGCTAATCCTTAATTCACACTAGACTGGTCACTTAATAAACCACTTATATGTTGAGTTGATATCTCCACTCATCACATATGAGCTATATCTGTGTAGTCTATATCTGCACTAGATAAGGTTCTACCAGATGAATCTAGAGATAGATCACTTGAGACCCACACTTGATCCATGGTGGAGTACTCATGTATCCACTCCATTCCCCATGGACCCACCTGTCCAGAGCAATCCACTGGACGATCCTATACTATATGTAGAACCTTTCCACCTTATGATCCTTAGATACTTCTATGAATACACTCTTTAGAATAGGTATATAAACCCTATGTATTCTCTATGTATTCTACAGTTCAATACACATCTTCTACCATTCTATTGCTATTCATCTCTACTCTCTAACTCTACTTGCCCATATATCCAGTGAGTGTTAGATCACCTCACCACTGTGCATAGCACCATTATGGGTGCTTCCCCATAGTCCTATTCATTAGGACCCTGTTGCTGCTAGGACATATTCACAACATTATATATATGATCTATCCTTAGACAAGCTGGCAAAATTGCTTGTCTAACACACTTGCTAGTGAGGGGTATTTATACATTGCAAGGCTAACTAGATTACAAATAAAGAAATAGTAAAATATTGGATTTGTTGGATTTTTGGACCTCTGCTAGCTATCCTATAACCTGGGCTAAGGGCTTGCTAGGCCAATTGGAGGCCTATTTAGTTATTCCTGATGTGTGTCCATATGGACAGTGCACTTGCAAGCTATAGTACCTAGCTATATCCATTGGTAGCTAGGGTTGATAGCATATGACGTCAGGCCATCATGCATACCTAGGTATTATCTTTATCTCAACAGGTGGCCATTAGTTATCAAACAATTGGTAGCTAGCTGGCTCCTTTCTATTGGTACTTGGAGCAGCTATGTAGTACCTCACAAGCTTGAATACTGTTGTGAATATGTCCTAGCAGCAGCAGAGTCCTATTGAATAGGACTATGGGGAAGCACCCATAATGGTGCTATGCACAGTGGTGAGGTGATCTAACACTCACTGGATGTATAGGCAGATAGAGTTGAGGGTAAAAAGATTGTATAGCAATAGAGTGGTAAAAGATGTGTATTAAACTGTAGAATAGAGTAGGAATACATAAGGTTTATATACATATTCTAAATGACTATTTATAGAAGTATCTAAAGGATCATAAAGTGAAATGGTTCTACATATAGCATAGGATTGTCCAGTGGATTGCTTTGAGCAGGTGGGTCCATGAAGAATAGAGCAGATACATGAGTACTCCACCATGGATCAAGTGTGGGTCTCAAGTGATCTATCTCTAGATTCATCTGGTAGAACCATATCTAGTGCAGATATAGACTACATAGATATAGCTCATATGTGACGAGTGGAGGTATTAACTCCACACTCCTCACTCAAGATATTAGCTATAGATTGCTAGTTGAGTGGTTAAACACAATTCCAAGATGAGGTCTGAATTGTTCAAATAGAACTTTGTCAAGATTCTTTGTGAGGATGTCAGCTGGATTGTTCTTGCCATCAATGAAGGATAGCTGAACAAGTTTTTCTTCCAGGGCTTTTCCAATATAATGGTAGCAGATATCTATATGTTTGGAGTGTTTTTCTTGTATTGGATTTTGGCTCCAAAAGATAGATTCTTGGTTATCACTATATAGTTGAGGGATAGGAATCTTGTAACCAATTTCACCAAGTAATTGGGAAATCCAGACAAGTTGGTGGCTGCAATCAAAGAGTGCCATGTATTCAGCCTCAGTTAAGAAAAGTGCAACAGTTTTCTGTCATCTGCTTAACCATAATATGGGACTATGGGTGATCAAACAGAAATTGCCAGTAACAGAATGTCTATTGGTAGGATCTTGAGCCCAGTCAGAGTTAGAGAAAGCTTGGACTCTGTTTTTGGATAGACCATGATAGACAAGAGCATAATTTTGTGTACCAAGAAGGTATTGACACAAGTGAAGTCCAGCTCTATAATGTTCATCTGAAGGACTAGCTGATTGTTGGGAAAGTTTGACAACTGCATATGAATTGTCAGAACAACTTCCAATTATCAGATACATTAAAGATCTAACCAGTTGCTAGTACTTTTGGCAAAAAGCAGGGTTAACAGTGCCAGTGTAAGGTTTGAAAACAAATCCCTTTGGTAAGGGTGTGACCTTTGGTTTATGCTTAATATTAAAGCATTGAAGGACTTTCTTTAGATAGTCCATTTGGTCAATAAAAAGATATCTTTGTTTTCTATTGTGTTTGATATGCATATCTAGGAACTCTTTTAGAGGTCCTAAATCCCTGCATTCCCATTTCTGGGTAAATTTCAGCTTCAACTCATGGAAGAGCTTGGATCATCTAGAATCCATGAAGGCTACATCATCCACATGAACTATTGCTATATTGAGTTCTTTTGTCTGTGGATGGCAATAGAAGTAAATGCTGGCATTGGATTAACACCATTTAAATCCTATAGCAAGCATAAATGAAGTCATCTCTTACCACCAGGATAATCCAGCCTGTTTAAGGCCATAGATTGCTTGATGTAGTTTCCAGACTTTGTTTTTATGTCCAGGAAGATGAAAGCCTTCAGTTGTTCCATATAGATTTCTTCATCCAGTTTCCCATATAGATATGCTGTCTTTACATCAACACTGAGGATGTTCCAGTCCTCAATAGCTGCAAGACCAAGTAATAGTTGAGCTGTTTTATATCTGATAACTGGAGAGAATAACTCATCAAAGTCAATTCCTTCAATTTGAGAGAAACCTTTTGCAATAAGGCAAAATTGTAATTGATCATCAGCCTTCTCTACAAACATCCAGTGGTTCTTAATTGCTTTTCTTCCCTTTGGAAGGTCCACCAGTTCATAAACTCCACATTTAAAGAGTGCTTCAAGTTCTTCAAGGCAAGCATTAAGCCACTTCTGTCTGACTTCAGCAGGTAATTTTGTGATGTCTTTAAAAGTGACAGGTGTGTTTTTTTCAGATGTTCTTTGAGCCAAGAGAAAATTAATGAAAGCTACTCCTCCTTCCTTCACAAGGCAAGAGAAAGAAGATTGCTGATCTGGATCTACCAGTCCAGATAGAGAGGGAGGATCACTTTCCTCCTCCTCACATTCTTCTGTTATGGTTCAGCGGGCTCCTATACCTAAGTTAGGAAGCACCTAGCTAATTAAGGACCAGGATCCTTAACCAGCCTGCTAATAGGTGAATTGGTGAGTTATGATACCATTATATCAGTAAGCACTGGATAATGTTGAAGTGTTGTGGTTATCAGTCCTTAACTTCAGAGAATTAGAAGTTAAAGTCAACCAATCTTGGATTAGATGGATAATGGTTAAGTTACAACAGAAGAGAATCAAAAACTTGAGGTTTTTGATCCTGTAATCTATGCCTATTTATGCAAGTCCAAAGGTCTTTGTATACTACTGTATATACAAGTCATAAGTGTCTGTATGAGTCAACAATTGAAGAAGAAAAACTAGTAGTACACTACAGAATGTCCATGAGTCAGTCTGTATCTAAGATTTGTAGTCCATGATCTACTATAATGTTCTATCTATTCTAAGTCATTGTAACCAGAGGCAGTAGAATGTTTGGACAAGAGGGGAAGCCTGTGGAGAACTCCTGAGTCGTATGCACTGCAAAGGAGGGCAAGGAGGCTGAGGAAGATGAGGATGAGGATGAGAGATCATAGGGGACAATCTCTGAGGACATCTCCTGATAATAGAAGGCAATGACACAGAGAGGAATATCTTCTGAGGAGTCAGAAGAAGCATCAGACAAGTTATCA
This sequence comes from Macrolepiota dolichaula, assembly GCA_003315915.1. NCBI lineage: Eukaryota > Fungi > Basidiomycota > Agaricomycetes > Agaricales > Agaricaceae > Macrolepiota > Macrolepiota dolichaula. The sequence continues at coordinate 8,381 of QFDT01000170.1, read as the reverse complement.
AACAGTCAGGGCTGCAATGGGTAGTGATACCTGTATTCTCCTGACTCAATGAGCACAGCAAGAACATGTGAGAGTTTTTGCTCATTGTAGAGCATGTAGGAATGTTGCCATGTGGTGCAATTATCCATGACTGGATAGGGACACCATCCATTCTCTATTGCTGCTACCCAGCACATAGAGTAAGTGCTGAGAACTTTACCATCTCTGATAATATGTTGATATAGAGCTGTATGCATAGCTTGTTATAAAACTGTATTAAGCTTGTCATTGTTGTAGACAGGGGGGAGTGGAGTGAGCCTATAATCAAAGGTGTGTCTGGAGATGACTCTGAGGAGGTTCTGTCCCTCAGGAACTAGGATGTAAGTTTCTGGGTCCATAACATCTTCTTTGTCAGCATCTTCAAATTCTTCCTCTTCTTCATATTCCTCCAACTCCTCCTATCCTTCATTGTCATAAGGATCAGGTGTAGGTTTGTCTTGTAGAGGAAATAGTTTATCATAGTTTCTCAATATTTCAGAGGGACATTTATTTTCACCATAGACATTGCCAAGCCTAGTAGGTGGGCAAGTCTGTTGAGTTGAATGTCTAGGTTCTGGTGCTGGAACAGGAATTTTAGGTCTCCTTGGTCTCAAAGAACCAGCCTCAGGCTGATCAGGCCTTTCAGGTTATTCAGGCTCCTGCTGTGGAGTCACTGGAGGTGGAAATGTCTTAGGTTTCAGAGGTGTTCCAGATGGTTATGGTGAAGTTGATGGAGCTCTTGTAGATGGTATTAAAGGAGGTAAAGGTATTTTTCTTGGTTAAGGAGATAAAGAATGCCAGTCTAGAGTTGTAGGCATAGGTAGTGGTGGTGCATCCTTAGTTTTTTTGATAGAGAATGACTTTGGTGTTGACAAATCCTTTGGATGATTCAACTTTACCTCTTTGTGATTAGATGGTTTGGAATCTGGACATTGAGGGAAGTATCCCTCATCAAATATGGCTGTAGGAGAAACAAACAGTATATTGCCCTGTGTGTGGCACATAAAGATATAATTTTTGGTGCTGTCATATCCCAGGAATATCATTAATTCTGAATGAGGTGAAAGTTTGTTCACTTGTATTGCATCTGGGAGATAGACATATGCACCACAGCCAAACACATGAATATGGGACACTGAAGGTTTGACACCAGTGAAGAGTTCTTCAGGTGTTTTCCATCCAATACATCCAAGGGGAGTTCTATTATAGACATGAACAGCTGTATTCATTGCAAAATTCCACCAGCTGTCAGGAAGACAAGCTTGAAGGCACATAGCTTGAGCCTTCTCATGCAATGTTCTGTTCAGTCTTTCTGCATGTCCATTCTGTTGATGGATGTGAGGTGCACTCATTTCATGCACTATCCCTTTTTCTCATAAGAAACTCTGTAGTCCTTGAGAAATAAACTCTCCTCCTTGATCAGTGCATAGCTTCTTAATGCTCTTGTTTGTTTGATTCATCAGAAGTGTCATGAGCTCAAACATTTTGGGAGCAGCTTCTGACTTCTTTGTAAGCAGAGCAATATGAGCATGAGAGAAGTAATTGTCCAAGAGTGTCACAATCTATTTGTACTTCCCATAAGATAAAACAGGTAGTTTAAATAGGTCTGAATGGACAATTTCAAAAACATCTTGAGCACAAGTTGGATTTTCCTTGAATGGTTTCAGACTTATCTTCTTCTTCACACAGGCAGGACATATGTGTTTGCAAAGAGGAGTAGTTATTTTTGGTGCATTTTGAGTCTGCTGTGGTAAGCAACTGAGCATCTTGTCAGAAAGATGTCCAAATTGTTGATGCCTGATTTTATAGCTGGGTTTTCTGGCTTGTAAGCTAACAGGTTTAAGCTTTGTATGCTTAATAATGTGAGTACTAACTACCTGAATAGATGATTGGAACATTGAGCATGGGCAAGCACTCAGTACTGCATTTCCAGCTTTATCACAAAATACTGTGCCATATTGATCAGCTTGACTATATAAAGAAGTACCAGGCTGATCTACTTCACCTCATAGAATGCCCCTGCCTCCTTGGTATAACTCCCAGTACCTGAACAACCACTTTTACCAAGTATGAGAGCACTCACCCTTCCTCCACATCTATTGGCACAAACTCTACAATACCACAATTACCTGTCCCACAGTCACTGGATCCAACAACCTTGGATGGAAACAAATCATTGGAGATACATCTTTCACCTACCCATACCTATTGGGCCAACCCTACAACTTCTACCAGAATAACTCCCCTATCAATCTTCATATCAACCACTTTCCCCTATTGTTATTGCCTTTGGATCAAGAGAACTTCAATAGTGCAGATTTTGTAGACTCATCCTCTTCCATTTCACAACAAACTTTCATATCCAGAACACCATCCTGTTCCAATGCCTCTTCTGATTCCACTAGTAGCATATCCTCTTAGTTAGCAATGGATGAAATAGTAAAGTAGAGAAGTATTCCAAACTGCATAAATACTGGACATTTCTGTAATTGAAGCTTCAGCTTCAACTTGGTTAGTGTTTACCCACTTACCAGCTCATATTCTCTCTCATCCTTTCTAATACAATTCTTGTTGTTATAACTGCCAAGTGAACTCTGCATACTTCTGTCTGTCAACAGCCAAAGTTGTTAGTCTTAGTTCAGTACTCAAGGCAACTGGTGTTATCAGCCCAAAGGTAATTGTTGAAGTGATCCTTCAGTGTTAGCTAGCCTATAGGCCATCCCTGTGGTGCCCTCTAGGTGAACCCATAACATTAGGTTGAAGCTCTTATTGGAAACCTCTATATCCAGTAATACTCCCCACCCCCTGTTTTTGCATCAAGCCCTGTCACTGTTTCAAAAGCTAGTTGGATTGATATGTTTCATTGCTACTTTTTTGACTCTCTCAAAGACTCACACTATATCACTGTCCTCAAGAGCATTACTAGTGATCAGAATAAATCTGTTATGGTTCAGCAGGCTCCAAGACCTAAGTTAGGAGGTACCTAGCTAATTAAGGACTGAGATCCTTAACTAGCCTGCTAATAGGTGAATTGGCAAGTTACAATACCACTGTATCAGTAAGCACTGGATAATGTTAAAGTGTTATGGTTATCAGTCCTTAACTTCAGAGGATTAGAAGTTAAAGTCAACCAATCTTAGATTAGACAGGTTACAGTAGTAATAACAGAAGAGAATCAAAAACTTAAGGTTTTTGATCCTATAATCTATGCCTATTTATGCAAGTCCTAAGGTCCTTGTGTACTACTGTATATACGTGTTATATTCCCTTGGGACTATTGTGTACTATAATATCCATCCATTTCTATCAGCGCCCCGCTTGTCATGGACCCGCTACTTCTCTATCTGCAATCCCTACATTTGTTTACTCAGCTACAACGTCATTACTTACTCAGCCGCTACTACAGACTCTCCAATAGGAATACACCCACAGTATATATACACCTAGATACTCAGTTGTATTCCTTATGCTTTACCAACTCATTGATTCCCCTTCTCTTCTCTCTCATCGTCCTCAAGTCTTCATCACTTGTTGCAACCTGAGTTGATCACTTAGAAAGGTCGTAATATTTGGTAAAGCGTCTACAACTCACCTTGCAGAAGAAGGCCATTGTGTATGAGCCTTAGTGGACCTGCTTCTAGAGACAGGACCAGAGAACCAATACCAGCACTAGCAGAAGAAACCACCTCAGAGGAGGAGACCACATCGGAAGAAAAAACCACTGAGGAAGAATTCTCAGACGAAGAATTACAAGGCAACAATAATGCCAACGGACCGCCAGACACAGAAAGCGACTATACAGACAGCGACACAGAAGAAATGTCTGACCAGGAAATAGCACCAGCAGCGCCTGCAGTAGGCCACAGAAAATTGCTTGTACCGGAGCCAGGGTTCTTTGATGGAACCAGAAGTAAATTTGAAGATTGGTGGAGAGCCACCTTGCTATTTTTAAAGTTCAACAGAATTGAAGGAGCTGACGACAAGGCCACAGCAGTACTCGCACGCCTCAGGGGAGGGACAGCAGGACAATTTGCCTCAATGAAACTTGCACAGTTGGGAGGTGCAGACGATACAGTTAACTGGGACGAGTTCTCGAAAGAGATGGTGTCCACATTCAGAGATCACATGGAACAACCAGAAGCAGAATGGAAGATCAAAACATTCAAGCAAAGGAACAAGAACACTGCCGATTACCTTGTGGAATTCAGGGTACTCAAGATCAAGGCCCGCACAGATGATGCACACGCACTTTTCCTTCTCAAAAGGAATATATGCCCGGACATAATCAAGACCATATTGGGATATCTGGCAGAAGGGATGCCCCATACCTATGACAAATGGGTCAAAGCAATATTATTGGTTGGGAAAGGATACAAGTCAACAGAGTCTAGAGACAGACACACCATGACAGGCGTCACATATGGAGGAATGGGTCAACCCATGGAGATAGGACAACAGGAGTCCAGAGGACCCAAATGCTACAACTGCAGCATCAATGGACACATTGCAAAGGAATGCAGAAAGCCGAAGAAGAAGAGAGGAGGATGCCTCAACTGTGGAAAAGATGGCCACATTGCCAGGAATTGCAGGGCACCAAAGAAATCCCAGAACAGGGGAATAGAGAACAATGAAGAAGAGGGAACTGAGCAGGGTTTTGTTGAAGGGTCCAATTGAGTGCGAAATTGAGACCCCATGTATCTAACTTTTCTTCTAAATCATACGTCATTCCACAAAGAAAAAAAGGAGCACGAGAACTCCTGATCAAACCAACAATCACAACCAAGACAGGAACAAAGAAGGTCAAAGCAATCATCAACACAGGATGCACAGACACATGCATTGGCAGACAAATGGCAAAAGAACTACAATTACCTACAACACCACTGGAAAACCTGAGGATGGTGTATAACGCAGACAGAACAACCCAGAAACTGGTCACGGAAAAGGCCATATTCGAAATGGCAATTGGAAACCACATGGAACATATGGAGGCACAGATATCGGACATCCAATCAGTGGAACTATTTTTAGGTCACAATTGGATCATGGCACATAACCCGGAAATAGATTGGAAGGCCGGGCGGATCAATTTTACGAGATGCCCAGAAGGATGCAGTATACAACATGGAAACTGGGAGACCTACAATTGAACGACAAAAATGGAGGAAGTCGAAGACAACATTGAGAAAACCACAGACCCCATGAAAGCCGAGGACCTACCACAATACCTACAACGATTCACGCACCTGTTCAACAAGAAGAATTTTGATAAACTACCGACACCAAGCAAATGGGATCACAAAATCAATCTGACAGAAACGGCACCCAAGGACATGAACGCCAAGGTGTACCCCATGACAGTCAAAGAAAAGGAAGAGCTCCGAGAATTTGTAAAGGAAAATCCCACCTCAGGACGCATCAGACCATCTAAATCCCCATACGCTGTTACAGCCAAAACGATTTCGATCGTGAATCCATTGCAGGAACTAGGAATATCACTAGTTAGAATGTTAGTAGCATCAAGGAACCCTCGCTAGGAGTGATATAGTACCTAGCTGTGAACCTCGCTAGAGAGACCGGTCATTAGTACCCTTTACTGGAAAAGTGTACGGTATCGAGGAATAATACTATTAGCTTCGGACGAACATACCCTTAGCTACAAGTCCACCTAGCGAGCAGAGCCTTGCTAGCACGTTAAAGGGTCTCGCTACGACTATCTATAGCGCCCCGGATCAGTAGATCAACGGATCACTAAGGCGAATGGGCCCTGAGGTCTAGCAACGCAACCCTATTCACCCAAAGCGGTTAGCGACGTCAGTCTATTTAGAATAACACAACTCCTCCAAGACCGGTTCGCGAATATAGTAATCTAGCTATGGCTCAGGCTTAGCGATTAGTCAGCACACAGCCGCGCTAGCTAGCCCCCCAGACTCAAACCAAGACACGCGTCGGAAGGGCCGGCTAGCGAGGCAATACCTCGTGAGCAATCGGGCTCGCGAGGCCCTGCCAAGCCGTCCCGAGTACCAATAGCAAGGCGCCTGCTAGCTATCATTCACTCGATAGCTGCTAGCCACACGTTGGAATAAAGATGATAATTAGGCACACATGATGGCCTGACGTCATATGCTACCGATCCTAGCTACCGACGGATGTAGCTAGGTACCATAGCTCGCGAGAGCACCGTCCACATGGACACCCATCCGGGATAACTAGATAGACTTCCAATTGGGCTAGCTAACCCTCAACCCAGGTTATAGGGTAGCTAGCAGAAGTCCGACCGCCCGATAATCCGATATTTTACTGTTTTGTCATATGTAATCTAGTTAGCCTCGCGATGTATAAATACCCCTCGCTAGCGAGCGTGTTGGGCAAGCAATCTTGCCAGCTCGTCTAGCGATAGATCATATATAAGTGATTTATTAAGTGACCTGTCTAGTGTGAATTGAGATTTAGCTTTGGTCAATAGAGACCTCAGATTAAGGAAGTGAGATTAGATTAACAAGAATTCCTATAGATTGGATATAGCGAGTTGATCGACGAACAATCACTAGCGTTCACATCGCATCTTGTATCAAGAGGGTACAAGTCGGTACGTTCACTAGATCGGGAGGGTATAACCACAGTGCAGCTAGCTACTGGCCTGTTAACTATCCTCGCAAATCCTTTATCTTGGTATCTATAGTGATGTAGCCGTCATTTAGGATTCGAAGCTACATTTCAATTAAACAACCTTGTCCGTTGTCGTCTAGCGACCACTCCATTAGTGAGCCCCCACTCGCTAGCTACCAAAACCACTAGTGAGACATCTTGCTAGCTAATACCACCCTCCACCCCTATCCACCTATTTGATTATCTCCTCTTCGAAACTCGTTCGCGAGCACTAGCAGTTAGTAGTGGTGAACTTAGTGACCCATTGCAACTTATAGTGATTTTGTATTGATTTCACTTCTACTACCTAACTAGCACATTAACGCCGCACCATGCTTCTTCATACCCAAGAAGGACGGCAGCAAGAGGCTGTGTCAGGACTACAGGAAGTTGAACCAACATACAATCAAGGACAAGACACCACTACCCCTGATAGAGGAGGTTATTGACAAGCTCAAAGATGCAAAGTACTTCAACAAACTAGACATCATATGGGGATACAACAACGTCAGGATAAAGGAAGGACACAAATGGAAAGCAGCATTTGTCATGAATGAAGGACTATTCAAACCGACAGTCATGTTCTTCGGAATGTGCAATTCCCCAGGAACATTTCAAAGAATGATGAACTGCGTCTTCAGACAGCTACTACAGGAAGGCATTCTGATCAACTATATGGATGACTTCGTAATACCGGGAAAGACAAAGGAGGAACTGGCAGAACAGACATGCAGATTCCTGGAAATAGCAGAAAAGTGTTGAGTGATGATAGGACAAGTCACTCTTCAGGTTAGGTCCACTGAACTGACCAGAGAAACCACCTAGTGCACCAGCCCCTACAGTGTGCCAGTGGTAGGCAGTCAAGGCCATCCCTAGTGAAACAGGTTATATATGACCTACTAGTTCCTACAGTAACCAGACCATATAGCTCAGTGGTAAGAGCAACTGTGGCTCCAACAGGAGGTCCCAGGTTCAAACCCTGGTGTGGTCACTTTTCTGTCTTAACACCCCCTAGAGTGCCTAGACGCTCAAATTGCACCAGGAAGGCCCCAGGTGAATGGTGGAAGGTCAAGAGCCTGCCCCAACTTGGTGATGATGATGAGGAGGACCTGGCACTCTATATGTCAGACATGGGCTTTTCTGAGGTTGAGTTTGCTGGCAGTGTTTCTGGTGGAGACCCTAGGACATACAGGATGGCCATGGCAGCCCCTGATGCCAAGTTCTGGGATGATGCTTGTGTTGAAAGAACTAAGAGAATAGAGCAAGAGATGACTCAGAAACAAGACACTGACACAGACACTGATGGGGGAAAGAATGATTATTGGGGAGTTGGGTCACTCCTTATATACCTAAAGTACATGGTCTGTGCGCCAAGGTGACTGTGACTACAGGGATAGTGTGACTACCTCTATATAGGCAATATACCAGTCACAAAAGTTAACAGCTTGTGGCACTGAGGTTTTCACTCTGGAGGCCAATGGCACTTGGGAGATTGTTGAGCTGCCCCCTGGCAAGAAGCTCATTGACTCTGGCTGGGTATTCAAGGTCAAGAGGCATCCTGATGGCTCCATTGAGAGGTACAAGGCTAGACTAGTGGCCAAGGGCTACTCTCAGAGACCTGACTATGACTACACAGAGGTCTTTGCCTCTACCTTCAGGCCTGCCTCCCTCAGACTCATTCTTGCTCTGGCAGCCAGAGAGGGCTATTCCCTTCG
>QFDT01000167.1:0-36031 GCA_003315915.1 Macrolepiota dolichaula | reverse complement strand
CAATTAAACAACCTTGTCCGTCGTCGTCTAGCGACCACCCCGTTAGTGAGCCCCCGCTCGCTAGCTACTGAAACTACTAGTGAGACATCTCGCTAGCTACTACCAATCCCCCCTATCTACCTATTTGATTATCTCCCCTTCAAAACTCGTTCGTGAGCACTAGCAGTTAGTAGTGGTGAACTTAGTGACCCATTGCGACTTATAGTGATTTTGTATTGATTTCACTTCTACCAGCTAGCTAGCACATTAACGGGAATATTCCCAGATGACAAGAAGATTGAACGCATAATGAACTGGCCTGTACCGACATCCGCCAAGGAAGTCTGTCAATTCCTTGGACTGGTTCGGTATCTCGCCGCCTTCCTGCCACAACTGGCATGATTCACAGCTATATTAAACAAGCTTACAGACAAGGATTGTGACTTGGAGTTCCCGGACTGGACCGACGCACACCAGACAGCCTTCCAGGGGATAAAAGATCTCGTGCTCAGTTCAGACTGCCTGACAGTCATAGATCATAACCTTATGCCTGAATACCGTGTGTTTGTCACAACAGACGCATCCAACACACGCTCCGGTGCCATGCTGAGTTTCGGAAAAACATGGGAGACCTCACACCCTGTGGCTTTTGAATCGAAGACCTTCAAGGGGGCAGAATTAAATTATCCAGTACACGAGAAAGAACTTTTTGCAGTCGTCCGAGCCTTGCAGAAGTGGCGGTCAGACCTATTGGGGATACCGTTCACAGTTTTGACAGACCATCGTACCCTCGAATGCTTCGAGAGCCAGAAACACCTCTCCAGGCGCCAGGCCAGATGGATGGAGGTGCTACAACAGTACAACTTTGATTTGGTCTACATCAAGGGGGAAGATAACACAGTTGTGGACACACTCTCACGGACAAATTTTGTGGAAGCCCAAACCGAAATTGACACTTGGAGGATGACGCCTTTTGACTTTCTGGATGAGTTGGAGGTCCCAGTGTGCTCAATCCTATGTCCGGACGAGACATCCCCATTAGATTGTGTTTTAGCACTCACAGATTTCGAGGAGGACGTACCTGTCTCCTCTGTCCTTGAAATCTCAGGCGACGACGAGTTATACACTACAATCGTGTCGGGGTATGAGGAGGACGCCTGGTGCCAAAAGGCACTGACAACCAAGATGGATGGTTTAGAACGCCGGGGTTTGCTTTTGTATTACAAGGGGCATCTGGTGGTTCCCCGTTGCGGAAACGTACCACAGACGTTAGCAGGTTTGGCCCACAACACCCTTGGGCATTTTGGAAGTGATAAAACGTACGCGGCTATGCACGACGCCTTCTACTGGCCAGGGATGAGGACATTTCTGGAGCAGACTTACATACCTAGCTGCACCACTTGTCAGAAAAACAAGGCGCCTACAAAGAAACCTTTAGGACCTCTCCACCCACTCCCGGTTCCTGATGGGAGGTTTAAATCAGTGGCAATCGACTTCGTGGGCCCGCTACCCGAGGAGGAGGGGCACACACACATATTGACCATGACAGACAGACTTGGGGCAGACATCCGCCTAGTACCTTGTCGGAAGGATATCACAGCTCGAGACCTGGCAGAAATTTTTTTCGACCACTGGTTCTGCGAGAATGGTCTACCCGAGGAGATTGTGTCGGACCGGGGCATTTTGTTCCTCTCACGCTTCTGGAAACACCTACACGACCTGACAGGGGTTAAGCTCAAGTTGTCGACCGCCTTTCACCCGGAAACGGACGGGGCGTCAGAACGTACCAACAAGACATTGAACCAGTGCCTGCGCATGGCAGTGGATCATCGACAGAAGGGGTGGCTGAAGGCTCTTCCTCGGATCCGTTTCAACATCATGAATACCGCGAATAGCTCCACAGGGTACTCTGGATTCCACCTCCGCCTAGGAGTGTCACCCAGACTCATTCCCCCCATCGTGCGCGAACCATCGGACGTGGCAGAAACGCCATTGGAATTTATTGAGCGTCTGCAGGCAGATGTGGGCCATGCAGCGGATAATCTGTTGGAAGCCAAAGTAACACAGGCCTACCATGCAAACAAACATTGAGAAGATGACTTCCCCTTCCATGTCGGCGATCTTGCTTGGCTATCAACCAAGAACACGGCAAAGGAAGCCAAGGGTCAGGAAGGGGAACGCACGGTTAAGAAATTACGGCCCAAGTTCGAGGGCCCATACACCATCTTGAAAACAGATGAGGAGCATAGTATGGTAACCCTGGATATACCAGGACAGGTAAATAAGTGCCGTGTCTTCCATACATCACTGATAAAACCTTACCGCGCATCTGACGTGGCCACGGTGTTATGGTCTCGACGACGAACCCCCTGCATTGGTTATACAAGTGGCGCCTCGAACTCCTCGACATTCTGGACTATGAAGAAGTACCGGGCCGATCTACCTCTCCACACGGAACCCCTCCGCCCCCTCGGTACGAGTCCCAGTACCTCAACCACCACCTCCGCCAAGTATGGGATAACTCCCCCTTTATCCATATCTATCGGCACGGACTCTACGAAACCACAATCGCTCGGCCCGCACTCACCGGAGCCGACAACTACAGATGGAGGCAGATCGTCGGAGATACGTCCTTCACCCACCCGTACCTGATGGGCCGACCCTACGACCTTCGCCGGACCGACTCCCCTGTCGATCTCTCTATCAGCCACTTCTCCACAACGTCATCGCCTTCGGATCAAGAGAACTCCGATAGTACGGATTCCGTAGATCCGTCGTCTTCCATTTCACAGCAAGCTTCCATTCCCGGAACGCCATCTCGTTCCGACGTCCCTTCCGATCCCGCTAGTAGTGTTTCATCTTAGTGAGCAATGGACGAAATAGTAAAAGCAGAAGTATCTCGAATTGTATAAATAAAGGACTATTCTGTAGTTGAAGCTTCAGCTTCAACCCATCTCGTTTATCTCCCTCCTTACTCTTGTCCTCTCCCTCGTACTCTCTCTCGAATATAACTCGTTGTTGTATTCCCTCGAGTGAACTTAGCGTTCTCCTGTCTGTCAACAGCAGGAGATATTAGTCTCTGTTCAGTACTCCAGGACAACCCAGTGTTGTCAGCCGAAGGTGATCGTTGAAGTGATCCTTCAGTGTTGACTAGCCTAGCGGCCATCCTCGCGGTGCCCTCTAGGTGAACCATAACACACAGAACCCAAGAAACCAGAAGGCCAGACAATGGACACACTCCGAGAGCCGGAACAGGTGGAAACACGAACGGGTACGGAATTCGTCGTGCAGGAAATACTGGACCATCAAAAATCCGGACGCGGTTATCGTTTCTTAGTTAAATGGCGAGATTTTTCGGACTCACATAACGAGTGGATGACAGGCTCGGAATTAAAGCATTCCAAGGCGTTGGGCGAATACCTAGAGAAACATCCTCTTCCTCCGGGAGCCAAAATTCTCAAAAAGGGGGGAGGAGTGTAAGCCCGAGACTTACGACGTCACATGATATTACAATGCTCATATATAAGTACATAGTCGTACATAGATACTCTATCTCTCTTTCTACCATCATCCTTATCTCCGTATCGTACGCGCGTATACTCTAGATCAACAACATAGACGCGAGGCCATTCATTTCGTGTGTGATCTGTGAGTAACTATAATCCCTTCTCGTTGTGAGCCCAGTGCGGGCTTTCACGTGTTGTGCTATTCCTCGGTAAAGTTCTTAGGATCCAGAACCAGCAAAAGCACATTCTGATCATTCGATTACCAGGTGATCTCATGTACAAACATCCTTTACTCTCGATCATGAGTGCCTTGATCATCGCACCAATATTCCTACTTTCCAGCATCACTATTCTCGGCCCCATCTTGAACCTATTCGGTTTTGGCGCATCAGGTCCAGTCAAAGGTCAGCTATATCCATACACACATACACCAAGCAGCTGGAAATTGATGGTCAATATACAGGATCACCTGCTGCTTGGCTTCAAAGGGTGCTCTTCGGAGGCGCTATTCCCAAAGGAGGCTGGTTTGCAAATTTACAAAAACTTGGTACGAAGGCGGCTGGTGGCTGAGTCGGGAAAGCTGCTATCAGCACAGGTTTAGCGGCTTTTTCGGTTTTGAGACCAAGTCTGGCTCCTCTTAGCGTACTTTTGGCATTCTTGCTTATGGTCCGGCTGCGTGATAGCGATATAAAAAAATACAAAATTCTCATAAGGGATTGATAAGTAAAAATTAAATTAAATAAGGGCAGAAAACTTACAACTCAAGAATGACTAAGTTGTGTAAGCGATGCTCCTTGGACCTGATCCACAACGCGGACCCGGTAGGTGGTACATCGTCATATGGCAGCCGCGGCGACGTGCAAGATATATGCCAGCGCCGTCCCCCTAGGAGAATCCCCCGGAAAAACAATGTCATGGGAACCCAAGCCACGTCGATGCATGTTATGCACGAGAGCTACGCCCGAAAAAAAAGTCAAACAAAAACACACATAATGAACCGAAACCCATAGACCAAGGGCAGTGCGCTCCGACCAGAGCCTCTAACCATAGAGCGTGACCAGAGGAGGCAGGCCCATGGAAAGGTGTCTAACAAGCCGGCTAAATAGTCCTCGACGAAGTCACAAAATCGTACTCGGAAACTTCACACGCCATTAATGAAATAAAAGAGACGAACAACAACAACCTCACCAATCAAGCTCAAGCCTAACAGATCTAGGCAGAATCGGAGACTTACACCAGGAAAAGAGACATCACGATTGAACATGTGACCAAGTTACTCTTGAGAGAAGTCAGCGGAATTTATAACAAACAATACGAGCGGCATACATTCATGTAGTATCCAAGAAATTGGTTGCCCCGAAAGAGGAGGCGGAGAGACGCTGCGACGGTTTCTTGGCGTCTTGTGCTATTGATCGGTAAGGTCCCCTTGTGATCCAAAAGGAATCCATAAAAGCGCGTTCTGATCATTGTCGACTGTCAGGTCCTATCCCCCTGAACGCCTTGATCATCGCAGCAATATTCCTATTTTCCAATATCCCCATCCTTGGTCCTATCTTGCACCTATTCGATTTCGGTCTGTCAGGCCCAATCAAAGGTCAGTCCATAACCTAAAACGCATCAGGCAACGAACCTCATCGTCTAACGACCTAAATGTTCAGGGCCTCCCACTGCTTGGCTTCAAAAGGTTTTCTTTGGAGGAGCTGTCGTCAAGGGCAGCTGGTTCGCAGTTTTGCAATGACTTGGCATGACGGTGGTTGGTTTGAGAAGGTTGCTGCCGGTGCGGGTTTGGGAGCCATTCTCGGGTTTGTGACGTCGTAGTGGTTTGAGTGCGTTTTTGGCTTTGGAAAATATGATACGAGGGGTTCATTTAACAGATATTGAATGCAGGTGACTCGCCCGTCAGTGATGATGTTCATTGGATTTTTTCTCGATAGAGAGATACCAGTCCCTGACATTCCGTTTCTACCGACCACAGAGATTCCTCGAGAAATAGATGAACCTCGCCTAGCTTATCCTCATGTGGTATTATTAGTGGGTTGTTGTGTACGCCTATGGATGGTTCAATTCACACATTGAGTAAGTTGACGTACGATGATTGCCTCTGTTGTGATACCTCAACGTCAACGTTCATAACAGTAACCAAGCACAATCTCACAGCTCGAGTTCCACCATGAAGATTGCATCTTCTGTTTTTTTCGTCAGCTTCTCCGCTCTATGGGTGACTTCCACAGTACAGCCTGCGGAAGCCCATTTTCTTGATGGCCTCACAGACTCAATGTCGTTTCTTGGTCTTGCTGGTGGGCGGAAATGGCTTATAGACGCCTAGCAGCGGTAGAAATTTACTTAAGCTGACTCTAATGATATGGCAGAATCGGTTGTGAACACATTCACTCCGCAAAATCTTAGGAATACGTGGAAGGATATACAAGCACGAGGCTCACAAGCCGGCCAGACGGTCCTTGACGAAGCCACGAAAGCCCACTCGGAAGCCTCCCACGCTATCAGCGAATTCAGGGAAACGGTCAACAATCTAGTCACCCAAGCTCAACAAATCCAAGGAGAATTGGAGACGTTCCTTCAGGAGAAAGATATCACAACCGGACGTGTTACCGAGTTGCTCTCTCGGGAATTCGCCAAAATCGGTGATAAACTCAAAGATGAGATGGAACAACCCCTTCCAGAGGACCACGAAGAGAGAAGGAAGACCCGTGAGCGGCTGATCGACATCATAATGGAATACATACGGGCGGCATATATTCTCGTGATATCTGACACACTGGGTTTCCCTAGGGAAGCAGCGGAAAGACACTGTGATGCGTTCATACCCAAAATCAAGCGCGTTTTATTATTACTCGGTAAAGTCCCTAGGATTCAGAACCAGCGAAAGCACATTCTGATCACCGTGGATTACTAGGTGATATCGTTGATGAATATCCTTACCTCCAGAAGGCCTTGATCATCGCGTTAATACTCCTGCTCTCCCATATCCCTATTCTCGGCTCTATCTTGTGCCTATTCGGTTTCGGTACATTAGGTCCAGTCAAAGGTCAGCGCTTCAGCCACATCCATGCACATATACTTACACCAAACAACTGGAAATCATTGTTTGACGGTCAATATACAGGGTCACTTGCTGCTTGGCTTCAAAAGGTGATCTTCAGAGCCGTTATTCCTGGAGGCAATTGGTTCGCAACTTTACAAAGACTTGGTATGAAGGCGGCCCTTTGCTGAGCCGAGAAGGTTGCTATTGGCACAGGTTTAGCAGCTGTTCTCGGTCTTATGACCAACTCTAGCACCACTTATTAGTGTGGTTTGTAAAATTTGGCTTTCTTGCTTACAGGACTGCGTGATAGTGGTATGAAAATACGGAGAACTTACAACTAAGATGGGTTGTATAAGCAATGCTCCTTGGACCTGATCCACCACATGGACATGGTAGGTGGCCCATTGTCAGATGGGACCCGCAGCGATGTGCAAGATATGTCGCCGCCACCTCCCGGGGAGAGGCCCCCCAGAAAAACGATGTCATGGAGACCCAAGCTGGAAACAAAAAAACAAAACAAAACGCAGAGTTCCAAGCTTTGTAG
This sequence comes from Macrolepiota dolichaula, assembly GCA_003315915.1. NCBI lineage: Eukaryota > Fungi > Basidiomycota > Agaricomycetes > Agaricales > Agaricaceae > Macrolepiota > Macrolepiota dolichaula. Next base: position 28,959 of record QFDT01000167.1, on the reverse strand, counting down.
GGCTTTGAGGATTGAAGATCATTTGATCAGCTCTTCTTTGCTATTGACAAATACGAAGTAATACGCTCTCTGATCTCTCAGGAGCCCACTCACGTCGCCTCGGAGGCCCTCCCTTTCCTCTCAACTTGAGCCCCTCATGAACAGCTCCACAGCTGACAAAATTACAGACTCCAGGCGACCACGAGAAAAATCACATCTATGGCCACCAACCCTAACATCGGTTCGATCAACGATGTGTTGGTCACGCCCCAGAATTCCAGACGACTTGAGATGTCACTGTAGGTTTATGTGGAAGGGAAAGAATTTGGACGAAAAAAGGGCACAGAAATTCGTGATAAGGTCACATGACTGATAGATGAGAATAGACAACTATTTTTTTTTTGATAATTCAGTGTGCTTCGGATTTCGTTTATTGATTGGTCGGCCCGTCACTGACATGATAACAATCGATGACTGGCCAGCATTTGACAACAACTCAGCTTTATACCATCAATCTCTTGTCCGCTTGCGCTCGCCAGCTATTCTCAATCATGCCACCGATTCAAGATTCTGACTCGTGATGGTTTCCGTGCGATAGCGATATAAAAAAATTACGAAATTCATAAAGTGACAACAGTGTCCATCAATAAAAATAGCTAAATAAAGAAAACAGACAAGAGAGTGTGTGATGATATTAAAAAACAACAACAGAGAGCGTATGATTGCATGCATTGACAAATGATTGCGAGGGGAAAAAACAAACAAACAAAGAACAAACAAAAAACGAGTACTATTCATCCTGTGAAATCATTTCTAACGTAGCAAGCATAGCATCCCGCTACAGTCATTCACAAAAACATCATCAGAAACATTAACCCCCACTCCCAGAGAAACACAAGGAACTCACATCAACATCCAGAGGGTTATACGCCTCCAACAACGATGTTGGGTACGACGAAGGACGAGGATTTACCCTCGAAGCCCTATTTGAGAGAGAACCCGAATCCATTGATTCAGATCTGGACGGATTTATCACGGGTTGAAGGAAGTTGTTTACACTGTTTCTCGATGGACGAGGTTGAACTTCAGAATTCCCCCGCAATTCAATAACCGAATGCGATCGCCGCAGACGATGGTCACCGCCCAGTGACATTCCCAGCATCCGGTAGAGTTCGTCTTGAGCTCTCATCATCGCCCTGGTTTCGGTGGTTGGTGATGCATCTGTTGAGAGAAACTATGAATATGTCAGCACGAGGAGGGGTCCATTTGTTGGAGGGGATACTAACCGCCGTACTCCGTGCCGATGCATCCGTGACAATATCCGTGGGACGTCTCCTCGGTAAAGGAGGCACAGGGGGAACGCCAAAAACCGAGTTCGTCCCCGACATCGCGCTCCCGAGCATCAAACTCGCCCTACCCCCATTACTACTCAGCGACGACCGTTGACTAAGACGACTCCCCGAAACCCTGATAGATCTCGAATAATTGAGGCTCGGCTTCCTGACAATAGTCGTTGTCGAAGTAGTCCTCTTCCTCTCCAACTCTGGGCTCCCATTCACACTCTGCTCAATACCAGCTTGTTGCGACGATGAAGACGATGCGACCTGAGCCACCGGATGTGCCTGCATCGAACGCTCCTTCGACGACCGTAACTCATTAATAGTCCAAATCTCATCCTGCAAATCCATCACCTGCCGCTGCAACTCCTGCGTCTGCGTTAACTGCTTCAAAAAACTCGCGTTCAACTTTCTCAACGCCATTGATAACGCGCTCGCCGAATGCTTCTGCACCAAATTCTGAATACGCGCCTGTTGCTGATCAATCGAATGCAACTCTTGAGTCAACTCGCTTTGTTGCCTCATAACATCCCGCAACTCCTCCAACGTCTTTTGTGAATTCGAGCCCCCATCACCGCCAGCAGTAGCAGTAGCTTCAATCTGGTTACCAAGCTTAACAAAGAGACCCTCGCTCGCACGCCTTGCCGACCTATACTTGCTTGTCACCTCAACCTTTTGCGCCTCCAATCGTGCCAGCTCCTGCGGAATCTCGTTATCCAGAGTCTCAAGCCTCAGGAGCCTAATAGACGATGCCTCCGCAGATTGACGGATCGCCCGTGAAACAATCGTCTGCAACTGCGAAGAAGTAAATGTCCACTTTGCTTGATCCATCGTCAAACCCCGGTACTGCATAGGCGGCACTTGGAAATTCGGAGACCTCGGGGAAGGCATGAGCGTAGCGGCAGTACCCTGCGGAGCAGGTACCGCAACAACAGAAGAAGAGTCAGGTTCGGGCTGAACGTTGAGTGAACGCGGGCTGAAACCAGGAGGCGGTGTCAGGGAAGGTTTCCTGTTCACGGTAGCAGTCGCACTCGAGTTTGGTATCGTGCTAGCCACAGAAGACACAGAGGCGCCTCGGGCCCTTCCGACCGGCGTATGAATGTTGTTGATATGCGAAAGGGGACGTCTCGGGCCAGTTGGCGCCATTGGTCTGTTCCGTCCTCTCCGATCCCGGCTCGCGATCGACGTTTTTCTAGATAACGGTAGGTACTCGGTGCTAGAGTCCTGGGTCGCTGAGGGCGATGGCTGGGAACTCGGACCCACAAACTGAGTTCCGTGTGCCGAGTTCCCAGAGTTGGGAGTCAAGGAAGGTGGTCGATCTTGATCAATGGTATCATAGGGAGGCGGCGACTCAAGGTTGTGGCTCATCTCAGATATGCGCCGCAAGGAACGTCCATGATATGGAGATGGTGCAGATGTGGAGTCTTCTGCGGGAGGGGTAATGACGACAGGAGGAAGAGTTTGCCCTGGATGGGTGCGCGGGGAAAAGTTTCGAGCATCAAAGCGAGGTGGGGATGCAGATTGAGAACCAAAAGGGTTCGTAAACTCCGGAGCCTGTTCAGAACGGCGCAGGGAAGAAAGGCTTGGGGGTAGTGGGGTTATAGAGGGTGATGAGTATGTGGAATGGGAGGAAGCGTCTTCAGGGAGGTATGAAAGCCCTGGGGATGATGCCGCTATAGAAGCCGATGCAGGAGGCATTTCCGCGGTTGCCCCAACAACAACGGGATGGGGGGCTTCGTCGAACGAAGGATGCGGGTCCATGCTCGGCTCCGAATATAGCGAGCTGCTACTTACTGGTGAAAACTCCGTTGGTTGTGATGCCGGAATCTGGACAACCTGAGACCCATCATCATCCGCGTCTTTATCCTGGCCATGTTTCGCGGGTTCCGTGGGTGCTGTGGGTGCGGGGGTCGAGGTGACAGCTTGCGGCCTAGGCAATGCTCTCGAGCCACCCCCAAATCTCGACATGCTCCCTTGCCTTGAATGCCGGCTCTGAACCATCGTCGCTGCTCTTGTCAACAAGATTTGTTGGTCAAGACTCGGAGGAACACCAACACCGTGTCCTGGTAATGTTGCAGACGCGGGTGTTCGAGGCATTGGTGGAACTTCAGACCCATCCTCCATTCCTGGCGAAAGCCCAGGGGACCAGAAGGGGCTAAAAGCGCTAGGAGTCACCGGGAATGTTTGTTGCATCCCAGTTGCATCGCTGTTCCCAGTAGTAGGTGTCTCCACATTCTCGGGTAACGGAGAGATGATTTTGTAAGTGTTGAAGTCTCTCGAATCACGAGTTATCTTGATGGGGCTTGGTGCACTTCCTGACCGCATGCGGCTGCCTATCGGGCGACCGATGGACGATGGTGTGAGAGAAGTTCGGTGTCCCGCGGTACTACCGTTTGCGTTGGTGTCAGAGTCTGCCTGCGACGGGACTTGTGGGGGACTCGGATCAGCAGGTGGCTAGGATAGGTCGACCAGTGAGTAAAAAAAACGACAGTACGAAGTATTGATATGTTGATTGGTTGCACTCACCCCTTGAACAGAACGTCGCCGTGGATTAGTGGCTCTTGATATGACAGCACCATCTGATGGCCTGCGCACGGTACTGAGATCCATTCTCCCTAGTAACACAACACGTTATGACATGTGTCGTGAAGGCAAAACTGGTACAGACACACCATGAGTGGTTCCCGATAATGGTGAAGTGGTCCGACTTGGGGTTGTTCGATGAGACAGCCGTTTACTTGCGGGTGATGATAGCTGGGAGCTTGATTCTTCAATGATGGGTGAGAATGCAGGAGCAAACATCCGCTCCTGAAAACCCTGTGGTGCATCAGAAGATGCATAATAATCCAGAACATTCTCCAGCTCTTTTGCAGCAGGGCTTGCGGCTGTCGATGCAATGCTAGGGGATTTCTGATTCGAAGAGAAGGAAGTTGAAGAACTCGCAGGTTCTGCAACAGTGGGAGGCCCAGAAGGCGCTACGTATGCAGGTTGAACGTCAATGGGTGATGATTGATCTGGGGAGGGTACCCGTGCGGGGAATTCGGGGTTGGCGGCGGTTGTGGAAGGAGACGAAGGTGCTTCAGAGATGCGGGAGATCCGACGTAGGGCTTGAGTATCTTGTATGCTTCCAATTTCACGAGTGAATTCGCTGATGCTACTGGGTCGAGATTTCGAGTCATTGGAATCATCCTTCGATATAGGCGAATGTAAACTTCCAGTACTCGAATGCCTCCTAACGCCAGTCTTCCGTTTCATCTCAATGCCAGACTGTCGAGGTGTCTGAGGAGGAATGTACACCTTGTCAGCATTTGGAGGGATAGGGGGTACATTGAATTCGGCGGCAAAAGTGTCACTTGTACCGCTCAGCGCTCTGTCGCGTAAATATGGAGAGCTCATTAATGGATGGTCTCCGCGAGGCAATGTGGCTGAATCGGAACGAACGAGACCTCCAAAGCCGCTCCTGTACCTCGACGACCGGCCATCACTGGACAGGACAAAGCTATTCCCCATCAACGCTCGAGCGAGAGTTTGGCCAGATACAGCCGAAGACTCGACAGAGGAGACTTCCGAAAGTGGGCGGGAACTGTTTCGTTCAGCAGAACGAACAATTTGTACCTGAGTACCATACATCGAGAGGCTGGGTATTCGGATTGGGGTAGGGGGGTTCCTTCTGGTCATTGGGGAAGATGTGTCCTCAATGATCTATGATGCCTCCTTAGTCACTGGCACCAAGAAGAGGCTGGGAAACGTACTTGGTCGTGCTCGGGTAGGAGATTAAGGAAGTGAGATGCCTGTCATAATAAGAGTCAGCATTCGACATGATGTAACCAAACACTCACATCCATAGCTTGTAGATGATTCAACACGTCATCTTCAGACGTTGAAATGTCGATATCATCGTCATCATCGGTTGGCACCTCCGTCGGTACACCCTGTGGTTCCCATCTCTCCACCAAGCCCATAACACGGCTGTTTTGAATGGCCGCCTGACTTCCCTCTCCTCCATTACCATTCAATTGTTGACCTAGCGAAGGCGACGAGGCACTGGTGAAGCGGGTTTGAAACCAATCCGAATCGAAAGGTTCGTAGGAGAGGTCGACATCTATTTTGAGGTTCGGGGATGCCGGTACGGAAGGCTTTGGAGGTAAAGGCGGTTCTGGTATGGATTCAGAGGAGATTGAATTGTCCTGAATGTCCAATACATCGGGGGAGGCGTATGGATGAGGAGAGGCGATATCATCGAATCGGCCGACGGGAAAGGGAGTCCTGCTGGATACTATGGCCTTCCATTTGTGAGCCTTGGGCTTTATGAATGAGAGGCTGGGCATGGGGAGAAGTCAGCCAGACTCCCGACAGAATCTAGACCGAAAGCGGACAAGGAGGTGAGGTAAATAGTAGCAGAACAAGGGGTATAAGGATGGCAACGACGGCGGCTTCTCTCATCACTGGGTATGTTTGGTAATGTGTAACTTGCATCAAACACATCTAATCATACACAGCAGTCTGATCTAGCGCGCCTCGGCTCAGTTGTTGTTGAAACAACATCCCCGTGGGTTTACAGTTTACTAATAAATCCAACTGAAATCCGAAATGAGCTTTCAGCAGCGTACATGACAATGACATGTATACTTACCCGGCAGTAATGAAAGCGACCATCAAGTTGAACATACACACATGGTTGCGTGACTGCCACGGAACAGGAAGCTGATGTTTTGATGAGAGCGCATCATTCGTCACATTCACCCTGATTTGCACTTGTTTGTCTTCACTGCTTATCTCCTTCTTAGTGATCAGCCACCATGCTCCAGGTCAATCTCCTTTGAAATAGCTACACAACATTCCCTGCTATACACCTGAATCATATCATTAGATCACCCATGCCCATAGTCAATCTTGATATTTTCCTCGAGCGGTCCAAAAATGAGGATAGCCCATTCGATTATCTAATCGTTGGCGGAGGCACAGCAGGGTTGGTCATTGCCCGCAGGTATGCATATTGGACAACCCCGGATCACCTGGGTATTTGTATTTGTATTAAACCATGGCCAACCCACGGCCGGACGTTGTAGGTTGGCAGAAAACCTCAATATTACCGTCGGTCTTATTGAAGCTGGCATATACCACGGAGCATCTGGTTCGGTACCTCTCATCGATACCCCAGGTGATAAAAATCGTCCGTATGGTCTGATCGCCGCTGACAATCCTCCCAGGCTTTATTGGTCGCGTCCTGAACGACCCTCTATACTCATGGACTTTTCAAACCGTGCCTCAAACACACACAAGAGACAGGATCATTCCTGTGCCTCGTGGGAAAGGCCTAGGAGGATCAAGTCTTATCAACTACCTCGGACTTACACGCCCATCACAGCAAGAATTTAATGCTTTGGAAGCCACCTTTGGTAACCATGCCTGGAATTGGGAGAGACTCCTGGACTGCATGAAAAGGGTGAGAGAGAGAACTCATATTTGACGTACGAGTGCCTCGTAACCTGGTGCAGAGCGAAAATTTCTCTCAGTACCAGACAATTGAAACACGAAGGCAAAACGCACTGCCTGGTTCTTATGTTCCGAAACCTGACCAGTCAGTCCACGGAGCTCGCGGTCCTATACACTACTCGCATCCAGTGTCTTGGCCATGCCGTATACCCGTAGAGGGCGAGACGGATACTCTTGGTCTGAATGATCTATTTTTCCAGACAATGGGAAACCTTGGTGTCCCTGCTAACTTCGAACCCGTGAGTGCGCTTCGTTATGACGATCCCACACTCAGTGGTGGCTCATAAGATTGGGACACTCCCAGTGCAATGGTAACAATATCGGTGTTGCAAGACCTCTGATGACCATCGACCCGAATTCGGGGATCAGGTCTTCTTCCGTTTCGGGTTATCTTGAACCTGTCCTGGACAGTCAAGATAACTTGCTCATTTTGACAGGAGCAATAGTAACTCGGGTACTCTTTGATAAGCCCAGTGACCTCGGGAAACCAAAAGCTGTCGGCCTTGAGCTGTACATCCCCGGTCAAGGAAAACACGTGGAAGTTGGGAACGTCCGTCACGAAATTATCATATCAACAGGTCAAATTTACGGCCATCTTGGTTGAAAAGCTTCTGACAGAGTGGATTTTTTAGGTACGTTCAAGACTCCGGATGTCCTAGAGCGCTCTGGCATTGGGAATCCTCAAGTTTTGAGACAGTCTGGGATTGAGTGCGTTGCCAACCTTCCAGGTGTCGGCGGGAATCTGCGTAAGCTTCTGTCCATTTGGACTCGTTGCTTAACGACTCTACAATCTGCACAGAGGACCACATTTCAGTGTCAATGATAGCCGAAGTTGATACCAGTTATATCACTACGGAAATTCTTCTGGATCCAAAAGAGTATGAGAAACAACAGAAACTATAGTACGCCTCCATCAGAACTCCAGATGATACCCGGCTTATTCTCACACTCTTGGAAGTGATGAAAAGAGACAAGGTTTGCTTGCAGACTGCGCATCTCAAGGGTTCGCATTCCTTTCACTTCGGCATCTCAGCAGTATCACGGGAAAGCTACCAGAGGTCATCACAAACCAACTCGAGGCCGAACACGAGAAATACGCCCAAAGTCTACACCTTCCCAAGGAGGTCGAACAGGGTTATAAAAAACAATGGAAACTTCAAACAGATTGGCTATCTGATACGAATCAATCTCAAATCGAGTAGATCTCACTTCTTCCTAACTTCACAACGCTCTTCCTCACTTCACGCTAGAATTATCAATTTTTTGGGGAACCTCCCCATCAACGGCTTGACACCTCCCGCTCGAGAAATCGCCTCGAAGAAACGATATCTCACACTCACGGCATCACTCATGCATCCATTCTCCCGTGGAACTGTCCATCATTCTCCTCCACTAGACCCCAATCCATTAACAGCCGAACTACCGCTCCCCAAAATCGACTTGGACATCTTCTCACATCCGATAGATCTAAAGCTCCTCCTCCTCGGGCTCGAGTGTATTATTCACCTCACCCAAACTGAACCTCTCAAAAGTGCCGTAAGGACTTGGGTGTTCCCAGAAGAGCTATCTTCAATCAATCTCGAAGATGCTTGTAATAATAATAAAACGGATAGTGAATCCAAATCGCGACTAGAGCAAATCCTGAAGGAGCACGCGAATGGTTGGGTTAGGACGATTTATCACGCAATTGGTACGGTTCCAATGATGAAAAAGGAAGATGGGGGCGTGGTTGATGGGAGATTGAGGGTGCATGGTATTGATGGTTTGAGAGTGGTGTGTTGTGATGTCCCTTGCGTTGCATTGCCCCCATCCCTGACCCGAAGCTTGAATACATAAAGGCTGACTTGTCCATTCTTCCAATGGTACGTCACCCCCTGGTAACGATGCGGGGGATTGGCAGTTTATGGAATTTTTTCTTTTTAGGAGATTTCATCTCACACAGTATCGGCGGCTTATGCGATTGGGGAAATGGTTAGTTTTTCATCACGTCGGGTGGTGTTTTGTTTTTTATATCGCATCTTTTATTAATGATATATGTTCGTTTGTCAGGCTTCCGAGATCTTGATTGAGGACTACCGAAATAGTCGTTGACGAGATAGGTCCGTTCGGCACAGCGTCCCGAGGCACGTGTTGTGATACTATGTATGTAACGAGTTGAACAATGGAATCGGGTGGGTACCTGGAAATGCTGTTAAGTTGTCAACACGAAGCTATGTATTTGAGTTTGTTGGGGCAACGGATCCTCCCAACGCACTCTCCAAGTTTGCACACCCACACATCCCAACACGTAGTGGAGTTTGTCTGATATTCCTCACCTCGATAAACAACAACTCCTGGCGTCGTTTGGTAATAATGAAGGGCAAATTACAAGGTCTAATAACAAGCACCGCGTCCAAATTAAAGAATCTAGGCTCAGGTCGGCGGCGGAAAAGACGTTTGTCGTTTGCGTAGCTGTGCTAAGATCTTTACTCATCGCACTGCTTGCTAACTTTAGAACAAGACTCCAAGCCAAGGCGAGGAAAGAGTCGTGGTCAGACATCAACGGTCTCTACCGGTATGTTTCCCTCTCCTTTGAGAAACTGGCATCAGTGGGTTATGTTAACGCCGCCTTGTCACACATAGAGTCATCAGGCAAGGCAACAACGTCGTCAAGTGAGTATACAAGCATCCTTCCTAATGTTGTCCTGCCCGTGCTAATCGACATCTTAAACAAAGGTTGTCAACTCCACCAGTCTCATGGTTTATTCGGACAAGCTCACGATTTTGTGATGATCGAGCCAATTTTGGCAGAGACCATACACATCAACAGTCAAAGGTATTCAGGTGAGGAACAGAATAAAACAAAAACAAAAGATCCTTATAGCAGAGATGACTCATCACCTAGCTCCAGCTCTAGATCGACTAGCTGAACGCACCATAGACGGGGCCGAATTCGACTCGTCAGCCCGTGACCCTCCTCCACGATGTCATCCCGGAACTCGCACCGAAATAATCACCGACGCTCAAGAATGGCTACGAACCCTTGACACAGACAAAAGGCTCCTATGGCTCTGCGGTCCCGTTGGTGTCGGGAAATCCGCAATCGTACAGTCTCTAGCCGAACTCCTCCACCAAGCGGAAAAAAGCGGCGACGAGCGCATAGGCGCCACGCTATTCTTCTCCCGGACGTTCCGTCGCAATAATCCTTCACGGGTGTGGACGACTATCTCGTTTCAGTTGGCTGCGAAAGAACCTCGGTACTTGGCCTATGTGCAAGAACATTTGCAACTTAATCCAAAACTGCTCGATAAGGGCATGCGCGAGCAATTTAGAAAGTTAATCGCGGAGCCGTTTGGGCAGCGGGAGGTAGTCGGACCCTCTCAACCTTTATCCATCTTTTTGGATGGGCTTGATGAGTGTAAGGGGGAGAACGCACAGACCGAGATCGTCCAGCTCATCAGCGAGTTTGTCCGTAAATATCCAAAAGCCCCACTATTATGGGTCATCGCCAGTCGTCCAGAGCAGCACCTCAAAGTCGCATTTCAACACGAACACGTAGAAAAGGTGCTCCGGACGATTTACATTCCTGTAGACTCTGATGAAGCTTGCAGAGACGTGGAGCGATTTTTGCGAGCTGAGTTTGAGACTATACAGAGGAAACACCCGTATGCTGTGCCTAGAGGACAAGCGCAATGGCCTCAGGAGCATGACTTTTTGGCTTTTACGCACTATGCACGCGGACTTTTCGTCTTAGCGTCTGCTGTTGCGCGATTTATCGATGATCCCTTGGTTGGGGATCCGGTCTCGCAACTAGAGCTCATGGTATCAATTGTGACCAAAAACCCATATACGATCAAAGGACACCAAGATCCTCTCATCCTCCTTCATGCATTATATACCCAGATCATGAAACTTATACCCACGACTATCTATCACAACGTCACTCGACGAATTCTCGGGTCGACCATGTTTAAAAACAGCCCCGGCTGCTGGAACTCTGACTCCACCTCGTTTTGGCACCTATGCAACCTTCTCGGGATTAAACAGAATGTTGCATATGGTTCCCTTCATAAACTTCATTCCGTGCTTCATATCCCGAGTCCCGAAGATGCGCACACCACACCGATAAAGCCGTTTCACACTTCGTTTGCTGATTTTCTTTGCAACCAGGAGGTATCCGGTCCGTTCTGGATTAACACGGATGACACCTCCAGCCATATATGGCGCTGCTACTTCCGTGTCTTGCAGCAGACGCATGCTTCATGTGAGTCCCCGTGCCATATCATGATACATTCGACTGAACAGCCATTGATCATTTGAAGGCGACATTTATCCTCAACCTTCCAGCGTTGAGCTGGCGTGGCCACCATCATTGTCATCATCCTCCGATGGATCCAAGTTACAGTACAACCTCTGGTTAACAGCCCAACAAATAATGAGCCAACACCTCTTACCCTGCGGCGACGAATGTTCCTACGGGACTCACAACGAAGAATTCTCCGATCCCGCAAACTTCGTGCACACCTTCGAACGCATCGATTTCTGCAAATTCCTCCTTGGCTATGTGTTCATGGGAGCTCTCAATCTCTCCGCTACATTCGTTAACCGGCTTGCGAACGAGGTGGGTTTTTGTGGGTGTGTGCCGTATATACACAATCCTCTAATGGAAAAAATTTCAACACATTTGCCATAGATGCATCCCCAGCTTACCCAGGCAGGACTTCTCCGGAAACTTAGCATGGATGATTTAAGAAGCTACGAGTGGATCAGACGGGATGTGGTCTCTTGCAAAATTATGTATCAATACGATCGACAATCCACATGGAAGAGCTACACGGATGCCTCGAACGATCCTCTGTCGACCTCGGAGCCCATCTCTTCTCTTCTAAAGGACATGGAGAACCATCATACACATCTCACGGCTATTGTGGTGGGATCTCGGGCCTATGGGAGGTGCGCCATATTGATTGATGAAGCTCACCGAGAGTATGCATCATTTTATTTTATACCATGTAGTTTATAGGGTGTGTGATCAGTTATGCTCCAGCTGGTATGGGGATTTCTGAGAGAATTAAGCTATTTCTTATATAATTACTGTATCCCTCCTTTATTGTATTCGTACATATCGTACTAAATCTTCCTCTAATAAACAAATTTTGTTGTTAGGTTCAACCAAGTCACACGTACGCGCACGGCAAAATTATACGAAGAACCCCAGAACGGACGTATACACTGGTCTCCCTGACGGCCCCCCACCCTGATGCCTCACGCAACGAATCCTGGGTCATCCAGAATGCTGTCGAGTTTGCTATGCATTCGGGTCTGTTAGGATGGTCTCTAGCAATGGATCCCGGAGTGTCACGAGAGGACCAAGAGAGGCTATCACCAACAACACCGCACGCTTCGTCGTCGTCAGCTTATCAAACATCCTCAAACCCGCACTTTGCTTCTGCTTCCCGTGTATATGAACCCGCAGGGTGCTAGAGTGTGTTCGACAAAATCTCTCGAAAACAAAGCAAACTTGTTTGCACGACGATATGCAAGCGAGGGTTTTCAATTGGGAATGGGTTTTGTGGAAGTACCAGAGGGTGTCGGGATCGCAGACAATGTCGTCTTGTTTGAACGTGAATATTATCAGGACTCGGTGCGCTTGTGTCTGAGCCGCGGAGAAGAGGGTTTGACGTGATTTTGAGAGGTGAGGGGGATGCTAGATCCCTGTGCATCAAAAATGCGTGACGACCCAAGGTTAGGCTGTTCGAATGAAATGCTAACACATATAAACGTGGATTCGAGCGCCGAGGCCCGGACTGATTACGGTGTTTGAGACGCATTTCCAAATCTCACTAGGCGACCACGGTATGTCAATGCTTCATGCATCATGCACGATTCGCGAAGTCAAATTGGCACCAGGTATCGTAATTTTTTCTTCGCATTCGACTATTAAAACAATAGAACGTCAGGAGCAGACCCAGTTTCCAGGATATATTTCGCTATCTACTTCACAAGCGTTTTATAAAGTACTTCTATAAACTACCGACAAGACACCAGATCCTACCACCAAAGCAGGCGCATGCGAGGTCGGAAAATCTGAAGAAGAAAGTCAACAGATAAACCAGTAAAAGGAAACGGAGAACGCACCTCGATAAACATGATAAACATACAAGAAGTCGACTTTGGCACGAAAGCCGAAAGCCTACAAGCCTGGGGCCCACGTCAAGGGTGCACGAGGTTCCTGATGAACCCTCCCCAGGTCCACCCGCCAAACTATTTTCCAGATCCGACCGTATGAGTCGAGGAAAGCGGCAGGTGGAGCTCAAGCCGTCTTTCATTTCTACACAGGGGCGAGTAGAAGTGGCGAGCACTAACAACCAGCAGAAGAAAGAGTGAGTAAAGCAGTAGGAACGACAAGCTCAAACCTTTGTTCATTTCTACTTGCCTATGTGCAAGACCAAACCGCGGTGGTGAGCAGAAGCAGCGAGCGTCAGCGTCCAAAAATGGTGCTCAAGCCGTGAGTCATTTCCACCCGTCAGCAGGTCAGGAAAGACCGCAATGACGAGCAGAAGTAGCGAGCGCTAGCAATGGAGAAAAAGGATCGAGTGAGCACGACAGTCCGAATGACGAGCTCAAGCCGTTGTTCATTTCTAGTCACAGGTGAGCGACGAGCAGAAGTGGCAAGCGCTAGGGTTTTAAAAAAAAGATCAAGTCAGTACAAGATTCCGAGCGACAAACGTTCCAACCACCAGGATTCCTTAACAAATTCATGCAAGAACGACTGGAGTGGTAATGAATTGGAACGTCCATGCTGCTGTGTGAACACGCGGCACGCCTCAGATCATCAGGATTCCTCTACAAATTCATGCGAGAACAACTGAAACGATCATGGTGAAGCGGTGTGGAACGGCAACTGACGAAGGCCGGAGGGGTCGTAGGGGAAAGACGGGCGGAGAAAAAAAGGCGAGCACGACGAAACCTAAATGAAACGAGGGGTCAGCAGGACCAAAGACGAGGAAAAAGGAATATACATACCAAAACGCCGCAATGGTGTGAAACAAGAGAGGTTTTGTCGTGCTTTAGTCGACTCCGACCGGAGTCGAAGTCTACAAGCCCGGGGCCCACGTCAAGGGAGCACGAGGTACCAGAGGACCTTCCCCGGGTCCACCTACCAAACATTTCCCAAGAGATTGAGGGAAGCGGCAGGTGGAGCTCGAGCCGTCGATCATTTCCACTTGTCAGCAAATCGGGTGAGACTTCAGTGACGAGCGGAAGCGGCGAGCACCAGTAATGATAATGATAAAAACTCAATATAGGAGTTCGAACGAGCTCAAGCCAGGGTTCATTCCTACCCGTCAACGGTAGGGACAGGTGGAAGTGGCGAGTGCTGAAGACGAAAAAAAAAAGATCCAGTGAATATAGAAACCCGGACGAGCTCGAGCCATTATTCATTTCCACTGGTCAACAGGTGGAGCGACAAGCAGAAGTGGCGAGCAATAGCACTGAAAAAAAATGAGGGAGTCCCAACGACAGAAACAAGCTCAAGCCGTGGATCCTTTCTACACGTCAAAGGATGAGCAAAACCACAATGACGAGCAGAAGTGATGAGCGCTGGGCGTCAAAAAAATCCAGTCAGTATGGGGTCCGACAACCGACGTTCCGACCACCAGGATTCCTCAACAAATTCATGCAAGAACAACTGGAGTGGGGATGATGAACGTCTGTTCCGTATGCAACACACCCCAGATCATCAGGATTCCTCTACAAATTCATGCGAGAACGACTGAAACGACCTTGGAGAGGCGGTCTGGAACGGCAATGGACAAACATTAAAGGAACCTAATGGACGTAGCTGAAAGGCAGGGCGGGCACGACGAAACCTGCATGGGAAAAGAATCAATAAGACGAGAGAAGGGGAAAAAGAATGTACACACCGTATTGTCGCAATAGTGCGATGCAAGCGAGGGTTCTTCAGTGGTCAACAATTGCCGAGGTGGAAGCAATGGGACAACAGGCGGAGAAAGCAGAAATGCACGACAAAACCTTTTCAAAAGGAAAAAACAACTCAGCTAGACTAAAAGCAAGGGAAAAGGAAAGTACACACCATATTGCCGCAGTAGTGCGACGCAAGGGAGGTTTTGTCGTGCTTTAGTCGACCTCGACCAAAGTCAAGGTCTACAAGCCTGGGGCCCACGTCAAGGGAGCACGAGGTACCAAAGGACCTTCCCCAGGTCCACCCGCCAAATATTTCCCAAGAGGTCGAGGGAAGCGGCAGGTGGAGCTCGAGCCGTGAATCCTTTCCACTTGTCAGCAAGTCGGACAAGACTGCAGTGACGAGTGGAAGCGGCGAGCTTCAGCGATGAAAAGAGTGAATGCAAGAATCCCGAGGAGCCGGAGCCGCAATACATTTCCACATGTCAGAGGATGGGAAAACCACAATGACGACCGGAAGTGGCGAGCACTAATAATGAAAAGGTTAGTAGGGGAGTGCGAACGACAGACGTTCCAACCACCAGGATTCCTCAACAAATTCATGTAAGAACAACTGGAGTGGTGATAATGGAACATCTGCTTCGCATGTTTCAACGCATGCGACACGCCTCAGATCATCAGGATTCCTCTACAAATTCATGCGAGAACAACTGAAATGATCGTTGAGAGGCAGTCCGGAACGGCAGTGGACAAGGATTAAAGAGAGGCCAAGTTGAAGTAGCGGAAAGACAGGCAGAGAAGGTTGGGCACGACGAAATCTACACGGAGGAAATCAGTAAGACTGAAGAGAGCGAAAAAAGGAAAGTACACACCGTATCGTCGCAGTAGTGCGACGCAAGAAAGGTTTCGTCGTGCTTTAGTCGACCTCGACCGAAGTCAAGATCTACAAGCCCGGGGCCCACGTCAAGGGAGCACGAGGTACCAGAGGACCTTCCCCGGGTCCACCTGTCACATTTCAGAGGCCGGTTGTTAGGCGGCACGGTGAAGCACAGGCGGTGCTCAAGCCAATTCCTTTCCCCGGCATCAGGCATGCTACATCAGTGATGATGGCACACCTTCCTCATCGGGGAAGCGGCGAGCAATTATTTCCTGCCGCAAGTCCCCCACAAAGTGGGAACGACTACCGGTGGCAGGAAATATCGTCTATCTAGCGAGCTGAGTGGATTATCCCGAAATGAAGGAAGAGGAGTCCACTCATTGATTTTTAAAGCTCGTCAAAGGGGAGGGGAAAGTGAGATATATAACCAGAGTTCGCCAGCGCTCTCAACCAAAATTTTGGGAGAATTGCTGAAGCGACATCGCCCCCGTGGATATTGGGCGGGAGGAAGGAAACGGTCAATGGGATAAGAACGGTCACATGGACGGTTCATTGACCTCAAACAAACCATGAGACCACCGCAGAGCAATGGGCGTGCATGAAAGACGCATAAGCGTACGTCGTAGAGACGCACTGCGTGTCATAGCAGCCTTGCGCGTGGACGTTGAGTCCGTGGCCACCGGCGGGTCAACCTATGAGGGTGACATCTAGAAAGAGAGAATGAGATACTGGTTAGATATGAAAGACGACTATAGGCTCACTAGGAGAAGGGTGGCCATGTGGTGGAGAGAAGCGAAAGAGCTTGAGAGTCTAACCGTTAATCGCCCAGGTTTTTATATCCTCAGTGCTGCGCACGGGCCAATGCTTGGCCATAACACGGCCGTCAAGCCGTGACACTATGCCCTTGCGTCGTGGCCTGACCCTTCTCCACCCGTACACTTAGCCGAGGCCACGTTCAGGACAAACGTTTGGCCCTCCAGCTCGCAATAATGCTTCGTTCGCCTTGAAATTTTGACGCTACGCTTGTTCGACATATGGCTCTATGTATGCGTGAGGGGATAATATTCGAGGGAGAGAATCATGCTGGGCGAGGAGGTCGAGTCGAGGGCGTCTAAATGCAGGGCCAGTTGTCCTGCTCCGTGGAACACCTCGCCACGATATATGCGGGTGTTATCCCTAAAAAGGCAGCCAGAACACAAGTAAAAAATGAACATGTCATATTGATTGGACACGGGACGTACGAGATGGAGACTATCCACTCGAGGTCCGACTCGTTTTTCAGAATCAGGAAAGGTATAGAGAACGACGATCCCCGAATTCCCCTCGCAATCAATCATTCTTCCGTATGCATGGAGCCAAGTACGGAAGCTCCTTGGAGAGAATGTAGTTCCTCATTGTGTAAAATGATGAAGATATGACTGTGATGAATATCGAACGAGCTCAGCACCCAAATGGTTGGCACGAGAGCTGGGATGCCTCGAACGCCACACAACGCGATATATCCTGTCACATTGGCAGTGTTATCACGTGATTCTGTGACAATCACAAATATCTTGGTTGGAAAAGAGGTCCGTTTAGCAAATCTGTCAGCTATATCAGCGGGACGCGATGGTGAAACGCCTCACCTCCGACTGGCCGCATATTCCAACCTAAAGGCAGATAATTAATACATCGAACCCTCCCTTTAAACTACCCCCAGCCCGCCCTAGGTTGACTTCCAGATGAGGGGCGTAATTGTGAAATTCGAAGCGCAAAAAGCCATGGAAGTCTTTGAGTAGGCACCAACTAGGCTCACCAAGAACGGGTTGTGGGTCCAATGAAATTGTTCATGCATCCTAACCGGCAATAAGAGTACGGTAAATCAAGAATACACGCAGTTGCAGGAGAGGAAACGCACACCTTCAGAGGTCTCTCACAGCTACTCCTCGCCCTCTCTAACTCAATAGTAGGTCATAAGAATTGTTTCGAAACTGTCCCATGGTCTTAGGGTAGGTCAAAGTACCAAGGAATGCAAGGGAAATCAAGGGAATATTTTGGCGGTGTTATCGAGTGAACTTGGCGAGAAAAGTCAGTCTCCTACTGTGGGGATGGCCCGGGATATATAACGAAAGGATTCGATAAAGCAGACATGCTACTACCAAGAGGTCCTGGTGACTGGCTACAGAACTCGTGTAAGAGGCGGGACGTACAGTCGTACATGGTCAAAGCAATACGTCCATCAAATTTAAACACGCCAATTCCCGTTAAATCGGCGTATTATGACGTTTCTCTGAATGTGTGCTTCACACAATTTCTCTTGCTCTTTCCCTCTCCTACTATCTACTACTCTGCATCCTGCCCCGAATCGTCCATTTTCACCTGCCCAGTTCTAGCTTTTTTATCCACATCTACAAAGTTTCCGTTCCTCCCTTGATGACCCTGAATCTTCATGGAGGTAATGAAATTTTTGATTCCGCTTATTCGCCTATGTTAACCATGTACGAGTAATGAGGGCAACCAATAAACCCAAAAATAAGGCAAATGCATGGTGAAGGGAACATGAGAATAGATAACATGAAAAAAAGAGCGGGCGCATACATACATATACAGGGAATATAGCGTGACCCTTCTTGAAGTCGTCCCCTGGATCGAAGTAAACTTGGGAAAGGCGCTGAACTTCTGACACTCTTCCGTTACATCCTTGGCTTAAGCTACTTTCTGAGTGAATTTAACCATTTCTAATATAATGTTCGTATCTCTCTCTTTTAGCGTAGTCGTCCACATACTACTCGATCTTTCCCCAATAAACAATGTTTCTTGTCGCCAAAACTAACGAGACCACACGTGCGTGCACGGCGAATCGGGGAAGATGACATGTACGAAGACCGAGAACGGACATGCGCAGCTCACTTTGAAGCTCTCAACTCCAGATATCCCCATTATTAATCTCCCCCGGCGGCCTCTCGCCCCGGCTCCTCGTTCTCTCTTGCTCGTTTTGACGCCTATATAGTCCCGGATGTTCCTCATCGTCCGGAAGCGCAACAGGACGTCTCCCATAAAATACATGATACAGCTCTGCTCCGATTAAAGCGAGCGGGTGCAGAGCCGTGAACAGAATGACAGTAACCTACACATGAACGTGTTAGCACGCATGAATTCCCCATGACATCAAGCATGCGCACATAGATGGGAACAGGTTTTGGTCGCAAACTCCAAATACTGATACAAATCCAAGTAGCCGCAACGGTCCATACGATGTCGCGACGAAGGAGCACGACAACCAAGCCGACGATATTGGTCCCGAGGACAACACCGAACGTGGGCCAGACATGCCAGCCACTGAAATTTGGATCAGAGCCTAGACTCGTGGTAGAGTCATGCACAAAGCCAAGAGTGATGCTGCATGAGCAGTGGTAAGCACAACATCATACGAAGAGATGACAGCCGGAAAGGACGTACAAAAGACATAGTGGAAAAAGGAGCGAGAACGGAAGGATGAAAAAGAAACGGAGTGGAGCGTGAATGAGGGCGGTATCAAAGGGTCTGGAGGAGTCAGGTGGATGGTAGACCAGCAATGCAATATTGGAATACAGTAAGAGGAGAAGCATAATTCCTTGTAGGATTGTTGCAACAAGGAACCATTGCATGACCTATCATTAAGTCAATGAATTAAAAGTTATAAATCGGGGCGAGAGACTGACCCAGGTGATGGCCCATATTGCCATGAGAAAGTTGGAAAAGACGAGAGAAAGACCAACGGCTTTCACCAACGTCTTTTTTGTCTCTGGCTTGGTGGCGAGAACTAGAAGTGTGCAGTATCCTACTTGCATTACATAGAGAGCTAATATGTAAATCCCAATGACGGGCGTGCTTGGTGAGATTGCTGTTGGTCGAAGGTCGGATACGCCGCCTATCGAACGAGCGAGTAAATGTATGACCCAAGAAATACGATAAAGTCACGCACCCAGGGAAGGCTTTACAACTATAGCGCATACAAGTACAGTAGCGAGGTTAATGGCGAGCGAGAGAGGTGTCAGGACTTGCAGCCTGTGATTGAATTTGTGGTTATCTTGTTATGAGAAGAACCATAGCGGCATACCTAACTAATGCAAGATAATCTCTGACTGCAGGGTGATTCACGTCGATTGGGAGAGAGTCCATGGTGGTTTGAATGTTGAAGGTGTGGGGATCTCATAGGGGGAGGTTGGGGCGGTATCAGTGACGTCATCTTTGCATACGATCGGAGGTCAAAAAAAAATATTACACAACGAATGGACACATTGGGAATTGAACCCAACACCTTCCGCAGACCATGATGATGCAAAGCGGACGCGATAACCAACTACACTATGTGCCCATGAACGTGTCAACGCAAGGGCAATTCAGCGCGCAGCGGCAATACGACCAATGTGCGACTCCAGAGAATGCTTCTCCTACTTCGCATTTTCGAGAGAACTGTGAGTCTCACGAGAGCGGTTGATTGTGCGCTTGACTGGCTTCACGAGAGAGGCCGTGGTGCGGAAGATCTTCTGGCACCTGATCATATTAACAGTCTAATAGGTGATGTAAGATTTACATGTTCTTAATGATATTAACGGATCAGTTTAAATCGGAGAGTCGAGTTCGG
This sequence comes from Macrolepiota dolichaula, assembly GCA_003315915.1. Taxonomy (NCBI): domain Eukaryota; kingdom Fungi; phylum Basidiomycota; class Agaricomycetes; order Agaricales; family Agaricaceae; genus Macrolepiota; species Macrolepiota dolichaula. The sequence goes on along the minus strand of QFDT01000167.1, from coordinate 8,762 downwards.
AAGTCTACGTACACGAGTCCAATTAATAAAGCAGGTCGCCCTGTCATAGTGAGTATATGTTGCAATTCTTCGTGGTGTGTTATATTGAAAGCCTAGCCTCCATGCAATGTCGATATAAACACTATCTCATCTCCGTTCTTCAGCTGGTATTCTCCCTCTCCCTCCAACTCCCAGTCAGTATCATTGACGAGGACCAAAATGCCTGGTCGGCTACGCTGATGTTAATTGTCCCGAATTCGGCGAGATATGTCCTTGTAACTTACACAGTCTTATTTTCGATGAACAGTTCCGGCCTCTCCTTGAGTAAATGATCACGTAGATGGTGAATAAGGTATGTTATATCAGCAGCTTTGGTCTCCACTCCATCCTCTAACGGTTGTGGCGATGTAGAATCATCTTTACTGACGATGGCGGGGATAGTAATATTATGCGAGCGCTGTTTGGAGAACAACAGTTCCAGTCCACCACTAAACTCGATCTTGAGAGAAAGATTATCTGAAGACATTGGAGGCCGAGTGGTGCAGAGGTAGCGTTGGATAGTGAGAAGACAATGGTATCAGATATAATGGATCACAGTTCGACCTTGAGTGCAGTGTATCAATAAAAGTCAGTGGACGAACAAATTAAGGAGCACGTGACCATATCCCAAAAAGGCAGCCTCCGATGCACATTTCCTCAGCGCGTCATGTTCTCACCCAAGTCGCACCGTCTAGTGATCTTTGACTCCCTGCTTTGAGGCTCACGAACGGTTCTGAGTCAGTGAGCAAACAAGTGATATATTGTTTATTTAACACTCAATGACAAGTCTTTTCAATAGAACCCTTCTTATTGACTGATCCGGAGACACTACTTGAACCTTTGTACGAAACGTTCCGACGGGCAATAGTTCTACCCATTACTCAGGCCTCATATCGAGGAAGCATACCTAACACCCAACTTTCCCAAAATTCCTATCAGTTCCAAGTCCCGCCACCACTACCCAAAATGACCGAAAGGATTGACTACGGATATGAAACATGGTCTGAAAAATTCAAGAGGAAATTCAACGAGAATCCTTGGGTTCCCATCGGTACGTTCTGGTTTACGCACCGTGCCCCTCATGAACCACTCATACTCCCTCCTGCTTTCAAATCTCCCATCTCCGAACACCATACTGAATCTCCTTGCCCAGGTTGTCTAGCCACAACCGGCGCTCTCCTCATGTCCTCAATAAAGATGCGGGCCGGTAAATCTCAGGATATGCAATACTGGCTTCGCGCACGCGTCGCATTTCAAGGCATCACCATCGTTGCCCTCGTAGCAGGGACAATGGCTCTCCAAGCCCAGAGGAAAGAACACAAACTCGTTGAAGGCGGTACGTATCATTACAACCCTTTTCCTTCCACACCATACTCCCCCTTCTCCCCTTCCTTCGAGGGTACACTCTGTTCGCCCTTAGCTTCAAATCATTTCCTAATTACACAAAGATCAAATGCTGACCCAACAATAGGCGAGACTCAGCCGCGAAACGAATCAACAACCGAGCTTATCAGGGAACAGAAAAGAGGGAAGGAGAAAGCCGAGTTTGAGGAGAGGCTACGGGGTGCGGAGATTGCCCATGCAGAAGAACAGGCTAGCATCCGGAATTCCGAGGTCATCAACCCCCAAACTTCAGCTGCGAGCAGTGGACCCAGTGAGGTGCAAGAGGCTGTCGGTTCTGGTGTTCCTGGAAGTGCAAAGGTCTCAAGCTCTTGGACCAAATGGTTCTGGAAATCCCCTCCAGACGATTCGAGTAAAAAGTCATAATCGCGTTTATTTTCGTTCGTTCTAGTCGCAGCGGTTGTATGTTTGCCAAAGGCGTAATACAGGAATGTTGGACATGAACACATTGTTATGGATCTCGTGTCGTGTTTTGAGCATCCATAGGTAACTCGACTTGTGGAGAAGATTCCACATCGGTATCCTCGTCCTTCCCTGAATGTTCTGGTGAATCATTGATTTCTGCGTCCTCCGCCTCCTGAGGCTCCTCTTCCTCAGTCTCCTTTGCTGCGAGAGTGGTTGTTGAGTCGACCGAGTTGGTTCAACCTCACCACCCCCACCAGGTATAGTGGTAGGTGCAGGACTTAGCAGCACCTTCAGAAGGCTCAATGGCGAGTATTGGGGATGGCGTTACGGCCGGGGGCGCTGTTCGATTGGCTCTTGGAGTGACGATAACTCGGACACTCCCCACTCGCGCATCGCCCAATCGTGGCTCATTCTCACTTTGTCAGTCCCTTGCCCTTCCAAATAATATGTGGCGTCAGCACATGGAGTGCCCTCTCGACCATCTATTGTACACCGGAAGTAGTACGTCCCCTTTATGGCTACGCAAGTAGAAAATACGTCCACACCTTCCCTTACCCCATCCGGCCCCTCTTGACAACAGCACTAACGATATCCCTCGCGCAACTCTGCCTTTCGCGCTCTCCTCCATCTATGCCGTCATCCATGCCGTCAAATTCTGAAGACTGAACAAAGCAACAATTATGGAACCGAGCGCCAAAGAGGAAAGGAAGCCTCTGAGGATACTGTATGTGAGATCAAAAAGCACGTTACTTCCGAACCCATTAGTAGCAGGTCATTAGAAGCTAATCAAAGATCTTTAAAGAGAATTTGGTCTCCCGCCAACAAGATTTGAAATTCTGTATTTTGAAGCTCAATTGCGTACAATGAATCAATAAGTGAAGGTGGTTTGGTACCAGAATATCTGGTGCTCAGGATCGCGAAGAGCATGAAGAATGAGAACATGTACTGAGGTATCTCAGTCAAGCGATCACGCGTAAAGTGCCGTTGATCCCACTGGGTATACTTGAGTACATTTTACAAATTCCTGATGTGTCCCTAACTCCGAATTTTTGGAAACCACCACTGACGAATCAGTGGGGGTGCGACTACACTCGACGTATGGTATAGCAATTTTGATATCAACCTTGATCGCCATGGATTCCCAACAGCCGCCTTTGGCTGCCACATTTGATGATCCTTTTGGGGTCCAGTGCGCATAGCACTAGTGTAAAGGGGCGGCTAGATGATAGCGTATCTTGGGGCACGCCTCCTCATCTAATCTTAGCAACCACTACAGTATCGTGCGTACCGCTGCGGTTACCCTTCACCCCTTGATGTCATTTCCTTTCACTGACAGATTTGGAGCGCAGACTTAGTATGTCTTTGAGATTACCTCAGGCGCACCACAAAGCAGGCCGTTGGAAGATCCTTAAGATTAAAATTGAAAGAAACCGCACCCATTTCCGAATGCCATGAGGAAGTTGAAACGCCTTCGAACTTGGCATGTGCCCGAATCAATAACGACTTTCGGAGAATGACGATGTCGCGTTGTCAGAATTTTCTCACCGTCTGAGGGGGAGTTCCATAGGTCTGTTGGAATAGAAGCACCATTATGTAGCACCAGAAGCATAGTAGATTAGGGCTCAAATATACGTACGAACAAACACGGGTTATATTCACGGGTGAACTGCATGAGAAATTCATATGGATGCCAGAATGAATAGGTGATGGCACAGCTACTTGTTATGTGAAGTAGGAAAGAACACTACCTGGTGCACCAATGTCGTAGGTAGTAGAAGTGTTAGCCCACAGTCCCTCCAGGAAAACGCCGTTGCAGTAGGTGGGGAAAGCCCTACACCCACTCGAGGTGAGCGACTCACTGTATTTCCCATTCTTCTGTGCTTCTTTCCGCTGTCATGTCATAGAAGCCCCGAAATGCTGTTAAAAGTCCCCAATTTCAACAAAACAATGCAAGAAGAATGTCATAAATACCCCAGTTACCCAATACAGTGAGGTATTTTCGGCAACGACCTGCGCAGTACCGCGCGCGTGCATGTTATCAATGCCATGAGGTGTTGAAGTTTGGGTCCCACAAGAACAAATAATGACCAGCACACCTGTTCGTTTATTGATCAGCCGGGTTTCCTTTATACCCCCACAGCGTAGGGATAAATACGGCTATGGCACTCAAGGTCCTTCGTAAAGCACTCCAGTTTGTTCTCTCTGCGTCCAATACATCCTCCGAGCCACCGCCTCCTCCAACTGGCTCCCATCGGTTCTGGCTCCGACCGTTCGGGCGACTTGCAACCAACCAACGTTATGATCCGAGGAAAGCCGATGTTCTGAGCTATCAGTACGAGCTCTTAGCACACTACGGTTACTCTGGTCTTGAAACCGGTCCGAATGACTGGTATGTCTCGCAGGTTGAGATTCTCGAGGGCAGAGATTCGTTGCACGAAGAACTGGTCGCCACATTGAAGCAGACCCCTCGCAGGGGCGAAGACGTTGATGCTAGAGAATATTTCCTTGTTTTCGAGCGTGCAATGGAAAAATACGCAGCACGAAGGGCCCTCGACACAGAACTCGTCGATCGTGAGTATGAGGAGGCCGAATTTGCACCACCGAAAGCAGATACGGAGTCATTCAGACACGTTTCCACCGCCAGCGCTCAGTCCTCTACACACAGTCTAGCTTCGAGTGAGCTCCGTTTGAAAGTTAGTGGCCCAAGTAACTCGTCAAGGGGCGCGGGTGTTGAATATGCAAAGGATACTGTGCGGTACGAGCCGACCCACCCTCGCAGTAGGGGCAGTTCTGTTGTTGCCCGAATGAGGTTCCCGTCCCCCGAAGAGATCCATTCCTCCTCTGATGCCCAAGCTGCATTGGACGAGTCCTATACACACTTCAATTTTCCCTCAAACGAGCCTAGCACCTCCACCTCTCCCGCCCCCGCCTCTACCTCCACTTCTGTTTCCACTCCCGTCTCCACTCTGTCACCAAAATTTGTCTCCCTGGCCCGATTTGTTTCCCTGGCATGCACCACACACTCCCATTACGGACTCTACTTACTCTTCCGCACCAACTGCTGGTATGCCGGAACCATGCTGCATATCCTTCGCTATCACACTGGGATAACCCCTGAACTGTTTGCTAAGCACGAGACAGAATTTCTTGATCCTCGTGAAGATCTCCGACATTATGACTTCAAACGAGGTCCTGGAACTTTCCGGGAGGTATACCGAATCATCAACGTGCCTGCCAATACAACTCTGGAAGTGATGATCGGAGAGTGGGCAGCGGACTATAGGCAGTTCGAAGACACTGTTAGTTGTCTTTTGTCGCTCTATCACACTTTTTACTGACTTTGAAAATGGATATAGCTTAACGAAGGTCATGGTCGCAGAGCCTCGCTTCGCAAGGGGTTAGAGAATAAGCGGATGCAAGAGGAATGGAAGCGGAAAATAGAGGAGATCAAACAGGAAACAGGGGAGATCAAACGGGACACAGAGGAGATCAAACGGGAAACAGAGGAGATGAGGCGGAAACGAGAGGAATTGGAGCGGGAAATAGATGAGATCAAACGGGACACAGAGGAGATCAAACGGGAAACAGAGGAGATCAAACGGGACACAGAGAAGGCTGAGAGGAAGGCTGAAGAGAACTTGAAGAGACTTGCGGGCGGGCAAGGTATCTAACTACTGTCAACACGAAATCAAAGTTGGTAATCTAGTCATGATATTCCCTGCATACGCGCTCCAGTTTTTCCCTAAATTAGTGATTTGTCGAAGTTATACCAATACCCCCATGTTGTGTTTGTGATCATATATATATATGGATTGGACTTTAGTTGAAATCGTGCCCATGTACTGTGGAGGTATCGCAGCCAAGCGATCACGCGTAAAGTGCTGTTGACCTCACTGTGCATTTTACAAATTTCTGACGTGTCCTTAACTCCGATTTTTCGGAAACCACAAGGAAATACTACTGACAAAATCAGTGGGAGTCTTCGACTTTGCGACTGCCCTCGACATATTGTACAGTAACTGTGTTCGTTTTTTTGGTATTAACCTTGATTCCCAACAGCCGTCTTTAACTGTTATAGTTGACGATCCTCTCCTTGGGGTCCAGTGCGCATAGCGTTAGTGTGAAGGGACAACTAGATGATAGCGTATCCTGGGCCGCGCCTCCTCATCTAACCACTGTGGTATCGTGCATACCGCTACGGTCACCCTTCGCCCCTTGATGTCATTTCATTTCATTGACAGATTTGAAGCGCAAAGTTGTGTCTTTGAGATTACCAAAAAGAGCCTCAGATGCAACACAAAGCAGGCTGTTGGAAGATCTTGAAGATCAAAACCGCACCCCATTTCTTGAGTATGCCATTTTCCATGAGGAAGCTGAAACGTCTTCGAACTTGACATGTGCCCGAATCAATAGCAACTTTCGGAGAATGACGATGTCGCGTTGTCAGAATTTTCTCAGCGTCTGAGGGAGCTCCGCAGGTCTGTTGGAATAGAAGCACCCTTGTGTAGTATCAGAGGCATAGTAGATTGGGGTCCAAACATACGTATGGACAAATATGGGTTATATTCACGAGTGAGCTGCATGAGAAATTCATATAGATATCAGACTGAATAGATGATGGCACAGAGCTACTTGTTATATTAAGTAGGAAAGGACACAGCCTGGTGCACCAATCTCATATGCAGCAGAAGTGTTGGGCCACAATTCCTCCAGACAAGTACCATCGCAGTAGGTGGAGAAAGCCCGACGCCCACTCCAAGCGAGCGACTCATATTTCCCATTCTTCTGTCCTTCTTTCCGCTGTCATGCCATAGAAGCCCCGGAAATGCTGTTTAAGGTCCCTATTTTTCAGTAAAACAATGCAAAAAGAATGTCATTGATACCCCAATTATCCCAGATAGTGAGGTATTTTTGGCAATGATCTCCGCAGTGCCGCGTGTGTGTGCCATGAGGTGTTGGAGCTTGGGTCCCACAAAAACAAACAGTGATCAGGTTACTTATTCGTTTATTGATCAGCCGGGTATTCTTTATACTCTCACAGCGTACAGGATAAATACGGCCATGGCTCTCAAGGCCCTTCGCAAAGTACTCCGTTTTATTCTCTCTATGTTCAATATGTCCTCTGTGCCACGGCCCCCTCCGACTGGTTCTCACCGGTTCTGGTTCCGACCGGTTGGGCAACCTGTGACCAACCAACGCAGCGATCCGAGCAAAGTCGATGTTCTGAGCTATCAGTACGAGCTCTTAGCGCACTACAGTAACGCTGGTCTCAAAACCGGTCCAAATGACTGGTATGTCTCGCAGGTTGAGATTCTCAAGGGCAGAGATTCGTTGGAACACGAAGAACTGGTCGCCACATTGAAGCAGACCCCTCGCAGGGGCGAAGACGTTGATACCAGGGAGTATTTCCTTGTCTTCGAGCGCGCAATGGACGAAGACGCGGCGCGGAGGGCCCTCAACACAGACCTCATCGATCGTGAATATGAGGAGTCCAAGTTCACACGACCGAAAGCGGATACGAAGTCATTCAGAGACGTTTCTGTCGCCAGCGCTGAGTCCTCTACACAAAGCCTAGCCTTGAGTGAGCTCCGTTCAAAGGGTAGTGGCTCAAGTAGCTCGTCGAGGGGCGTGGGTGCTAAGGATGCAAAGGACACTGTGCGGTATGAGCCGACCCATCCTCGCAGTGAAGAGAGTCCTGTTGTTGCCCGCATGAGGTTCCCGCCCCCCGAAGAGATCCATTCATCCTCTGATGCCCAAACTGCATTGGACGAGTCCTATACGCACTTCAGTTTTTCCTCGAACGAGCCCAGTGCCTCGACCTCCTCCCCCTCCCCTGCCCCTGCCTCCACTTCTGCTCCCACCCCCGTCTCCACTCTGTCACCAAAATTCGTCTCTCTGGCCCGATTTGTTTCCCTGGCGTGCACCACACATTCTCATCACGGACTCTATGTACTCTTCCGTACCAACTGTTACTGGTATGCTGGAACCATGCTGCATGTCCTTCGTTATCATACTGGGGTAGCCGTTGAAGTGTTTGGCCAGCAGGAGGTAAGATTGATTGATCCCCGTGAAGATCTCCGACATTATGAATTCAAACGAGAACTTGGAACTTTCCGGGAGGTTTACCGAATCATCAACGTACCTGCCAATACAACCCTGGAAGTGATGATCGGCGAGTGGGCAGCGGACTATAGGCAATTTGAAAACACTGTTAGTTGTCTTTCGTCGCTCAATCATTTTTTTTTTACTGACTTGAAGAATATAGCTTAACGAAGGTTATGGTCGCAGAGCCTCGCTTCGCAGGGAGTTAGAGGATAAGCGGAAACAAGCGGAATTGGAGCAGGAACTAGAGGAATCAGAACGACAACGAAAGGAGTTAGAGCGACAACAAGAGGAATCAGAACGACAACGAAAGGAATTAGAGCGACAACAAGAGGAATCAGAACGACAACGAGAACAATCAGAGCGACAACGAGAGGAGGCAGAGAGGAAGGCTGAAGAGTTCCGACGAGAATTTGAAGATCTGAAGAAGAGACTTGCGGGCGGACAAGGTATCTAACCACCGTCGGCACAGTTTGTAATCTAGTCGTGATATTCACTGTATACGCGTTCCAGTGATTTGTCGCAGCTATACTAATACCCCCGTGTTGTGTTTGTGATCATATATATAGATTGGACTCTAGTTGAAATCGTGCCCATGTACTGTGTGCCATCCGTCTGCCCCTGAACACTTTTGCCCGTGCAGACGAACAAATTCCGAGGTCAGCGACCTTCATTCTTTGCCCAAGGTACAATATTGGGCACGAAAACCGCTATGGATCTCGCATCATCGAAGTGTTTTGATGGCCTCTGGCGCCCCATCTATCCATTGAATCCTACAGGAGATCTCAAGTAGCGACTTCATCGTAATATTGAGGCCTGGTTCAATAGTCATCGAC